>PUQB01000166.1:0-144023 GCA_003024785.1 Selaginella tamariscina | reverse complement strand
CCAAGGTGGGTAGAAGCCCGACAGTAGTTGCTGCCGGGCTTTCTACTGCCCCATGAGCTCGACCAATGCTGGCCGAGCTCAAGCCAACCTAGCTAGAATCGGCAGCAATAGTTGTTGTCGAGCTTTCAGCTAGCCCATGAGCTCGAGCCAGCATAGCCAGGGTGGCAGAAAGCCCGCAGCAGTTGCTGCTAGGCTTTGGGCTGCCCCATGAGCTCGGCATGTTGGCCGAGCTCAAGCCAACCCAACTAGAATTGGCAAAGCGCAAAGCGCAGGGTAGCAGTTGCTGCCGGGCTTTCAGCCGGCCCATGAGCTTGGCCAGCATGGCCGAGCTCAAGCCAGCATAGCTAGGGTGGGCAGAAAGCCCGACAACAGTTCCTGCCGGGCTTTCGGCCGGCCCATGAGCTCAGCCAATGCTGGCCAAGCTCATGCCATCCCAGCCAAGGGCGGTTGAAAGCCCGGCAGCAGTTGCAGTTGGGCTTTGGGCCGCCCCTTGAGCTTGAATAGAGCTGGTGAACCTAGTAGTCTCTATGGGGCTTTGGGCCGCCTCCTGATGCAAATGAATGCAAGGGAAGATTGCGAAAGCACTACCCTTAATGGTCAAATCTTAAAAAATCTTAAGTAAGTGACTTCTTAAGTTAAGGGCAGGTGCGAATTCAATCCCTTAGTGGGTGGTTACTCAACTTAGGGTAAGTATGAATCTATTTTCCCTTACTTAAGCCCACTTAAGTTAAGTTAAGTGTGGTGCAAAACGACCTCAAACATAATATACAATATATAATTTTGAGAAATAACAACATAATTATGCCTCGTGTTTCACACTTATAAATCTATTTATGTATTGTTGTATATATTTATGAGTTAGAATATAAAGTATTATTCATGAGAAATGAAATATGTAAATAAATAAATCAGTTCTTCAAAAAGTATGGATATTTGATGTATTTATATAACATAGGCGACATAGTTCAGAGAGAATTATTTTGACGTATATTCTTAAAACATATATCTGAAAATTAAAAATTCAAATTTAACTTCAAAATAAATATAATTAAACATATATATTATAATATAATATAGTTAATTTTATGGCCAATATATACTTTTTAATCAATTTCATTTTGATTTATTTTAAAAAGAAAATTTATATTTAATTAATTTCATTCTATTTCATTGTAATTTCCAACAAAAATAAAAAATAACAGTTTCATTAATTTAAATTTTTAAAATTTAATATTTATAATGAAATTTTTAAGTGGTAATGCTAAAATTTAATTATATTTTGAAATTATTAAGTGTATTCTGTTCTAAAGGGTAAATATATGATTTTTAAATTTCAGTAATTAAACTGTTAATTCACGCACGTATATAATCTATTTCAAATAAAATGACATCATAAATCAATATATAATCATTATAATAAACGGGCCTAACGTGGTACACCCTAATTATCAACTATATGCTTTGAGGAATATGATCAATGCTAACTCACACCTTAAAACGGACAGACTCGTTATGTAGTATGGACACCGATACTTATAACCTAAACTCTAGAAGTTAAACGAATGAATGTGGAATAAATATGCTACACCAGCAACTGACAAGTGAGTATTTAGAATACGCACATCTCGCATGTGTGAAGATGAGATTTTAGTTGTGTGTGTGGATATAAACGTATGTGTGCATCTACATAATACACACACACACACACACGTACCATAAACCTAAGCCCTAAAAACAGAGAATTCTTAATGATTTAAAAACCTTAATTACATTAAGTTCCTATTACATGATTAATCCAGTTAATTGTTAAATCTGACTTGTCTGGTTCAAAGTCTCCATTGAACTCGTTAAGCTTGCGATAAAATCAAGATTACTTCTGAAAACGCTTAAAGCATCGTCGTTAAGCATATGTTACTGAACAAGTGTATGAAGATCGTTTGTATATATAGTTGTTCATTAAGTGTAGAGTACATGGCAAGGGTCTAGGCCTTCACTAGTGAGAGACTATATGAGAAGATTTCACACACACAAAGAGATGCACACGTGTGTGTGTGTGAGGGTAATCATATAAATTATTTATCTCATTATATGTTCATTATACACATTTTCTCCTCCCAAAAATGGCTAGTATTCCAAGAATATTCTATACATAATCCCAAGAGTGACCACTCGTACTTATTTTATACACATGTGAGTACGAGTGGCTTCATTTTAAAACTTTTTGTTATCGAGATGAATATTGTTATGAATAATGATTTTAGTTTCCTAAATTTGAATTAAACTATAAATATCTAAGTTCAACGGCTTCTTTCTTAAAACTATAACTCATTTTTTAAGTTAAAAACGATAGCACTCACCAGCAACAACACATTTACGAGCAAAAGTGCAATTTGAAAACTAGTAAAATGTATATTAAAATAACGATGTAGTAAGTTTAATTTCTTTACTAAGATTGGTAAATGTATATAAAAATAACTGTGGTAAGTTTTATATCCAGTTAAATTCATTAAAATGGAATATTGCAGCTTCTACCACTGTACATATGTAATTGTCTATATGTACAAGATATTATTATAATTTATTTATGTCAAGTAACTGCCTCACAGTGTGGAGCGTATGTGCGTGCTACCTAATCCACCAATGCATTGTGATATAAAATAATGCAAAATGATTTCTTATTTATTCAAACCAAAACACATATAACAATGGTGATTGCTACTTTTACTATTCAAGTCCGTAACTGTAACACGAGCCCTTTTTAAGGATTTGGCTAGTACCCTTGATAAGGTCCTGTTAGCTTTGGTGTTAATCAATATTCATTACTACTTCTACCAGGGACTTATTATTCCTTTCAAACCACTTTATCCATCTTATTATTTGGCCTGTATATCCACTTGTTCCCACATTAAATACAAGCTTTGGCACATGCAGACATGGCCAAATTTCCCGAATAAGGTCATCGGGGTAATCTACACGCAGTGTATTCACTTGAACATCCTTAATAATCTCTCTTAGGCTTAGCTTTGGTTGAAAGGTGAAGATGCCCTTTAGCTTTGGAGCAGCAAAATCTTAACTCTTGACGAGTAATAGCCAATTGAAAACATCCCTACTTGTAAAAGATTCACAGCATTAACCATTATTAATTTCCTATCATTAATGTGAAGGGAGTCCAAAGATTGTATGCCCACCAGATTGAGCACTCCATCTTCACTGAAAAAGTTCAATCTCAAGAGTCCGCAAGTGTGGAGATGCAATGCTGAGTTCACTTGGCCCGAGGCCACGAGTATTGCAGCCTTAAAGTAACAAGTTTTTCAAATACAGCGGCAAACTGGGTCGTCCTCTACCTGCCAGCACTGTTCCGTACAGTAAGATTCTGTAAGTATCTGCACTTGAGTAACGTTTGCAGTAGAGGTTTCCAATCCAGAGTACGTTGACGACGACTGCCCTCAATCTTAACCGTCTGGATCGAGCCACTGTAACTCTCAAGAAACTGACACACTGATGTGCATGCGTACTCATGGTGCCACATATTTACAGTGACTACTTTCACTGACTTATGATGAGTTCTTTCCAAGCTTTGCACACAGAACCCAAGATAAGTAGTTTTCTGTATTCAAATTCAGCTGCGAATCCTAGAATATCACCAAGCACATCTCTTGGAAGACTGTCCAGTGCCTCTCCAAGGCTATAAAATCTATTAAACTCCCCCCAGTTATCCTCGTGTTCAATCTGACACGCTTCTTCGAAAGAGCGAACTGTTCAATGCTGACACTCTTCCTCGACTCTTCTTACAGACAGACATTTCAGGTGACTATGAAGATGGAGATGTCCCTAAACTCAATTGCAACACTGTATAGCCTAATTCCCTTGTTTGTGTATATATACAGAACACAAAACGCGCTAAATTTCTAACACTGAATGAATAAGAGAACCTTGGAAAATGGAATTGACCTAAGTGGTTGCCATGTTTATATACGGAACAACTCACGCGCACGCTCACGCAAGAGTGCACGTGAACCGATGGCTGTCCATGCAGTTAATATGCTATGGATATTCTTTGTAATAATTAATGGTTAAAGTAAATATATATTAACGTTATATATTTTCAAGCTTACAAACATAAATAAGTATGTTTCTTACACATGATTGAAACATTTGATTGTTTCTAACATTTTTAAAACTAGTATATTGATGAATTTGGTTATAGATCATCCCAACTAGCCCTCGCATGTTTTTAGCAGATTATATATATATATATATATATATATAGTGTATCTCACATTTATTTAAACATATGGAAAAATGAAATTTTACAATTGTGCAAGACTAATAGCTGAACGATCTGTAACCTAGGTTAGAATCAGTTATATACGTGTGTGTAAAACACTTGCATAACATATTAAATAATACCTATTACTTATAAAAATTAATAAGTATTCTTTATATATGAGTTTTAGACCCGCCTCTATACGCCTACCGGTTTGGTATGTAGTGTGTATAAATATTATCTGTATATTATAGAAAACCATATATTACACATCATTGAATATAAATGAATACACTCTCGTTGTGATTCTTGTATGATTTTAATATTTCATTAATGTATTTGTACGGAAAATATCGGGCGCATAAAACACGGTTTCTAGTTAACACTTCTAGATGAAAGGATAGATATATAATAAAAAAAAAACCTTATTATTATTCTGTTTGTGAGAAATATGTATAAATGAAGTCAAAATAGACATATACAATGGCTCCATGTGTATATATACATATACAAATCATTATGTCATATATTACACGTTTACCAAAATAGTCAAAGCTAATTACCATACATGAACTTGCACATACAATACAATGACCCGTACATATGTATATTAAAAAATTGGACTTAATGTTTAAAAGAAATCAATTTTTAGACTTTTGTGAACATGAAAATGTCTTATTCAATAGCTTAATTGACATAGTTTTATGTTTAATAGGTTACTCTAAGCTATTCGAGGGTGGAAAATTTATCGAGTCTAATCATTATATATTATGTTCACTCACTCATACTCCCTCCCTCTCTCACACGCACGCGCACACACACACACACATTCACACAACCACACACACACACAAGGTCTGTGTTTGTGTGTGATATACCGATGGGACGTATCCTCAGATAGAGAACATACAGAAAGAGAGAGAGACTCTTATCTCTTGCCTCATGTTGACAGTGGACGCATATATACAATAAGAACTGCAGGTACCCTCACACACACGTGTGTGCATCTCTTTGTGTGTGTGAAATGTTGTCCACAGAGTCGGAAGTACTTATGTACAGCCAAACTAGTAGAAATGTTTAATTATTAATTTACTTTATTATTAATCTAATTTAATTATTAATCCGTAACCTTTTTTCAATATGGTTAGTTTCATTGCTTATGTGTGTCTATACATGTACACATTACATCATATATGATATGCATCATGTTTTCAATTATAAAACAATAAAGTTTTTTATGTTTCAAACTATACATAACAACACTGCAATAAATGTTTTTATATTTTTCAGATGAATAGTATATCAATAATAACACGAAGTATCACGTTTTCAAATGAAACAATTTGTATAAAAATATTTGTGTTAAATGCAATTAATCATATAATAAAATACATTTCAAATTTATATTTCTAATATAAATATGAAACATAAAGCAGAATCAAATATATATATACTCAAATGTACTATTATTAATTATATTTATTATTATTGTTATTTATTGAACTTGTCTCTGTGTTATCTTCTTTATTAATGCTTGGACCACTTATTACATGTATGTATATCATGGATGTGTATGTTAAATGATGGTAATTAACAACTCTATGTTTAAGTTAAATAATATAAATAAATACTTTATATTGTAAACAATAGTAATTACACTTATAAATATTATTTATAAGTGAATGCAAATGCCAACATATTTTAGTATATGCTCATTAATAACGTCCAAACGATTGTTCTAAATAAGTATCATTTAAATTTATGAATACAATATATCAAGAGAGACAGCCATGGGAGTTGAACCCACGATCTTGATCGAACGCCTTGTACCAGTCGGTCAAGGATGTTGTTTGCAATCACAAAACTTTTACATATACCATTGTACGACGCATACAAACCATAGATGCATTTATATCTACAAGAGAGAGAGGTGTATTAAATATAGAAAGAAAATTTTAATTTACTTCTGGACCCACTGACATATTTATTTTATAGGGATGAGGTGACAAGGTGCTAGTTATATATGTGTGTTTGTGGAAGGTTATTAGGAAAGCATTATCTGTAATTTTATATATATACACATTAATACTTATATATGTTTTTAACTAGTTACATGTGTATGTTTGTGGTTATATTTCTTCGCCCTAATCTATTAATATATCAATTTAATTATTTAAATTAAATTAAAGATTCATTCTTAACTATTGATTTTGATTTTTTAAAAATATTACTTTTGTTCTCATGTAGAATAAATTAAGTATATTATAACATATATACTAAAAATACTGGCATATGGTGTGGGTAAACATGTTTTACACTTATTTATAAATATGTATATGCATGTACATATATTTAGTAGGTCTACTAAATATATGTACATGCATATACATATCTATAAATATACATATATATATCAGGGAAAACTGAGGATAAAACATTCTTAAGTTTTCCACATTATTTTAAATGTATTCTTAGGGATTTTAACAAAACTACATGGCTTTATAGGATATATATAGTCATTTATTTACAAACTTATCAAGTAATCATATATTATATATAAGAATGATACAATATATCAACCATAAAACTTAATACATCTAGACACACATATATTCTATGTACACACACATAACTATACATAAAATGCATGTGTACATACAAAGATATATAATAGTGTTGTAAATGACAGCTTGGCCGAGTGGTTTAAGACGTTGATTTAACTCCAATATGCTCTAATCCCACAGCTGTCACCATTTTCTCAGTTTGCCATTTATTAACACATTTAAACTCAACACAAATGACATTTTAATGAAGCACAAGTAAATATATATATATATATATAATATAAGAATATTAATATTACAAGTTAATTAGAAATCATATTCATTTTATTTTGAAACAGAATATACATATATGATGAATAGTTTAATTATTGAAATTTAAAATTTACATACCTAAAAAATCTTTACAACATGAGAGGTAAGGTTGCAAAATATACTTAATAATTTAAAATATAAATTAAATTTTATTATAACCACTAATTTTTTTAAATTAAATCAAGAAAAAATTATTTTAAAAACTTGATAGATAGTTGTAATAATGTTTAATCACTCACTTTATTAAAAATTAATGAATATTCTTGTTATTATTTTATTTTTGCTGAAATTAGAATGAAATAGAATAAAATTAATTAATATATAAATTTCATAAAACAAATCAAAATGAAATTGATTAAAAACATCTATTTAATTTATAAAAACTGAAATGAAAGAAGCAATACTAGTAAATGCCATAAGTTTAAATAACTATATTACATTATAATATATATTTAAATAAATTTATTTTGAAGTTAAGTCACATGAATTTTAATTTTTTATATATTTTAAGTTCATGGGGTTAAAATATTTTGTCACATGACATAAATTCACATTCTTTCTCTAGAATATTCCCTCGGTTAATATATGCTTTTCTGACGTATAGCAGATGTATTTCTTCCTGGAGCATACATACAGCTTGTATCTAACACACCATGCTTCCACAATCCTATATAAAAATATATACATGCATGTGTGCGTAAATACATCAAAATATATACACACATCTCCCTCTTATATTGCATATTTCATTTCTCAAATAATACCTTAATACTTTAATTCATGAGTATATATACAACAATACATAATTATACTTATAATATGATTGTGCTTATAATACGAGTGTGAAACATGAGGCATAATCAAGTTTGTATTTATTAAAACTATATATTGAGCTTTTGCTGTTTTATATAACAATTGTATTTATTTAATAAAACATATAGATATTACAAATGGTAACTAAGATATAAGTACAAAGATACAATATATAAATATGTATTTTAGTACACTTTAATTTCCATACATTCCAAAAACCTTCTCAATCATCTAAAATGGTACAAATCCTTTTTTGGCTCATCTGTATATATGTGTCCGAGTGGATTAGTCCACTAACTGAGGGAATATCCTCTAGGTAAGGATGGCTCAGTCAAATTTGAGCTTCAATTATGTATACTACTTTAAGAAAAAGATAAAATTTAAAATTCATGTGATTGAACTTCAAAATAAAATTAATTTAACTTGCATATTATATTATAATATAGTTAAAAATGTATGGCATTTACTAATATTGCTTATTCATTTGTCATTTCAGTGTTTTATAAAATAAATATACATTTTTAATTAAATTTTATGTTGCATTTTATTATTTTATATGTGTGTGTGTGTCTGTGTGTATTCATTCTATTTCATGAAATTTCCAACACAAATAAAATAAAGAATATGTCGTTAAGTTCAAAATAAGGAAAGCGATTAAACATTATTAAAAATATCATATGAAGTTCTCCAAATAAATTTCTTTTAATTACTTTTTCTAACTTTAAATTTATGATAATTAAAAATTTGAAGTGATAATGTTAAAATTTAATTTATATTTTAAATTATTAAGTATACTGAGTTGTAATTTTTTGAATGTGATTTTAATTCACACACATGAAATATGTCTTAAACTTTGAGGTGGTTACGCATTCTTTTTCTTTAATTACCACTTCATATTTTTTCTATATAAATATTTATATGGTTTCCACGTTAGCTTGTGGATTTGATCTAAATATTTCTACATTCTCACTCAGGGAGGATCCATTATCTGCATTTGATCTCTATGTAGCTCAAATTTGTCTCGAGCATGGTCAAAGTATGAATGATCATTTCTTTGATGAAGATGTACTCTAAGGAAATCTTCTTTTGCTCAACATGCTCACTAAAAGTGTAACTTTACATTAAAGTGTTTCATTCTTGAATGGTACTTCAGGTTCCTTGACAACTAGATGGTACTTCAATTGTCGCAGAAGATCTTCATTGGACATGGAACTTAAATTTTAGTTTGCTCCATAAACTCTTGTAGCCACAATGCCTCTTGTGCTACTAAGGTAACTCCAATGTACTTAGCTTTTGTACTTGACATAACTATAGTAGCTTGCCTCTTGTTGGTCTAGTTGACCAGTGCTCCATCCAAAAAGAATAAGTAGCATGATATTAATTTTCTAGATTTGTTATCACTTGCCCAATCTGAGTCTATATTTCCAATGAGAGTAAGCTACATCCTGTGACTACTCCCACTATCTTTGAGAGGCTACTTGCTCATTGTTATATCTCAACCTGTACTTGGACGTACCTCCCAAGTACCTCAGGATTCGTTTGATAATGCTCCAATGTTCTAGACATGGATTCTCCAAGAACCTAGATACCACGCCAACTGTGAAGGCCAAGTCTGGTCTCATGCATACTATCAAATATATCGAACATCTAACTTGTTTGTATGGAATGTTCTCCATAGCCTGCTTCTCCTATTCAGACAAAGGACTTTGTGTTGTTGTAAGGTGTAGGCCAGTAGAAAGTGGCATCACAATCGGCTTGGCATTTTGCATGTTGAACCTCGTGAGAACTTCCTCCACTTAACATGCCTAAGAAAGTTCAATGACACCAACCTATTTGTCCCAGAATACCTGGATGTCGAGACAAAAGGAGAGATCTACCATGGCTAAGATCTCAAATTTTGATTAAAAAAAACACTGCTCAAAAATAGCATACCAGATTTAGCTCAGTGGCTGTCATTAAATTGTTGTCCACATAAAGTGTGAGGAGAGTGAAGTTGCTTCCTAAAGCAAACATGTAGATGTTGTCATTTGCTTGAATTTTGATGAAGCCAAGATGTTGGAGAAACATGTCAACGTGGTCATACCACCCTTTAAGGAATTGTTGCAAACCATAGAGTGCTTTCTTGAGCCGACAAACAAAGGTCTTGCTTCCTCACTGGATTCTAGCTGGGAGACAAAGACCTCCTCCTACAACTTGCCATAGAGAAAGGTCCTCTTCATGGGTAAACTTTGAGATTCCAGTAAGCTGCAATATGAAAAAGAAGTCAAATGGACACCATCTTTACCATTGGGAAAAATGTCTCGCTAAAGTCGACTCTTGCCACATGGGCGAATCCTCTCGCTATAAAGCGAGCTTTGTAACACATCACCTCGCCAACAACATCAAGCTCGAGTTTGAACAACCATTTGGTACTAACTACCTTCTTACCTATTGGTAATGGAACTAAATTCCATACTTGGTTTTGAAGTAACAAGTGGTACTCCTCCATGGTTGCTTGTCATTGCTTTGCCTATGACCAATTGTCATAACTGTTCACTTCCTGCCTCCATAAGATCCTTCCTATTATTGTAGTATTTTTCCTATACATAGGATTTTCCTGCTACTCCTTTCTTATGAGTTATTCTTCTAATATAGGAAAGTTCTATATATACAATGTTCCTACATGCTATATTTTGGCCTCTAACAATGAGGCATGTACTCTTGGCAAGCAAACTAGGACACCATTCTCTTAGCACTCAGCAAGTTGACGTAATCAAGTGTTGAAGCTCCTCCATTCAGATGTGTGTGGTCTGCTACATGTCCCCAACACACCAACACAAGAAGTATTTTGTCACTTTCATGGATGACTTCTCATAATATGTGGTGGTGCGGTTGATGGTGAGAAAGTTAGAAATCTTGGATCATTTCAAAATCTCAGGGTCTTGGCAGAAAATCTTCTCAGCCATTAGCTTTAGGTTCTTCACAATGATTGTGGAGGGGAATACATGTCCAAAGCCTTCACCAAATTCTGCCAGGATAATGAAAGTCATCAAGAATTCATAGCACTAAATACTCCACAAAAAAATGGAGTTGTTGAGTGCATGAATAAAAACTACTCAATAGTGTTCGTCACATGCTTCTCCATGCCAGAATGCCACTTTCCTTCTAGGGAGAAGCATTCCAAACAACAACATATATTAGGAACCGAGTTTCTACTTAGCCTTTCAAGGATTTGTACCGTTCCAGTTATGGAGTGGCCATCCATCTTTATTAGTTATTTTTGAGTATAGTTGTCTTGTCTATGCTCAAGTGATGGACAAGCATCGATGCAAATTAGAAGTGAAGAGTCTACCTTACATCATGTTGGGATAGTCTATGGAGAGCAAGGCATACAAATTGTATGATCTTCAAGCACAACAAATTATCATTAGCCACAATGTTCACTTTGACGAGAATAAACTGTACAAACACAAAGTTCAAGCATCTCCAAACGTTGCCAATTTTACTTGAAGAGGAATTATGGCACTCAAAAGTTGGACAGTGCCAGCAGCAAGGCACTCAGTAAGCACAACAACCGTCACATAAAAAAGAGGAGCAGTCTCAACAAGAAGACCAAGATCTGGCTAGGAGGAGCAACTAGTCTCGTCTAATCAGGAAGACAAAGTCCTCATGCCCTTTGACGATGGTTTCAGGTTTGATATACTTATTTCTAAGCCTAGTGATGTTGGTGTAGCAATTGTAGTGCTAGTAGCTCCTCAATTGCTAGCAACTATGCCATCATCCTCTTGTCCCTTCCAGACTATGACACGCAGTGGCAAAGTTAGTTACTTGTCACAACATGCCTTAGAGTCTCGCAAGTCCAATCCCCAGCATGGACACAAATATTTTGCTGCAGTAGGACATGCTTTGGTTGAGCCAAAGTTTGTTCAGCGAGCTTTTACTTCTCATTTTTCTCTGAGACAATTGTCTTTGAATTGTCTAGGGGACAAAGCTCAAATTAGCAGCCACTGATGAAGAAGACTAGCATGTGAGGAATGACAAAGCGTTATTTTCTATGGGCATTGGACTTGGAAAGCTTCATCACACCATCTTAACTTCACAAAGATAGTTGCTGAAAACTAGACGACCTTGAAGACCACATTTGGCAATCAAGCAATGAGAAAACTAAGAAAGTGGAAGTTTTTCGGGCTTAGAATGGGATTTGACGAGTCTCCAACAACATTTCTAGGCCAAATGAAGTTTATTTTGTCCCAACTCACCAATTTATGTGAGGTCATAAAGGAAGCAGACAACAAAGCAATTCTACTAAACACTTTGGCCACATGACCAAAACATGAAATGTTGAGAAAAGTTTTGAAAGACATTTGTTAAGATGTAAGCATCGCTGCTAAGGCCCAGAAGAATCTGCCGAGCAAGAAAATCTAGAAGCTACACTCTTTGTAGCTGGCTCAAATTCGAGGTTAAGGAGGAGTTCCTCAGGTTGAGGAGATAGCAGTCCATCCACAAGCAATTTCTAGAAGGCTCATGGCATGACAACATTGGTGGCAGTTCAAAGGTCCACAAGTGATTCGCCAAGTGAGAAGGCGTGTGTAACTATTGCAAGCGGATAGGACATAGAGACAAAGCTACGAGAGGATTAGGCAAGAAGAATGCCAACAAAAATCCACTAACCAAGTGAGGGCACTAGTTGTTTGAGCTCCACATGACCATGAGGATGATCATGTAATCTGGCTTGATTTTGGGGCCACAATGCACATGACCCACATTGAGAAGCAAGCCCATTCCACAATGGCTTGTTCACAGGGGATGTGACAAACTTCTTCCTGTGATTGGAGTCGACATTGTCGAGGTCTAGAAATCATGACAGCCTAAGCAAAAGCTCATCAACATGCACTATGCACTAGGACTAAACACCACTCTTCTCTCAGTGGGAGCGACCAATGAGATACCTTTCTTGTGATTGCTCAGTGGACTTCTCCAAGTGTATTTCTGGTAGCTTCTTTTGCAGTATCTCCTACGGTTCCTACACCTCTTTTGACACTCCTGCATCTCCTCATCAACTGCTCTACCTGCTTCTTTTGTGTTTCCTGCTGCAACTCTTTTTGCAGCTTACCATCGGATTGCTCCACCTGGCTTACTAGTGTTCGCTCTTGTAGCTTCTCCACTACTTATGTACTAGTTCCTCTAGAGTCTTATGCATAGGGTTTCTCATTTCCTTCTGTGATCCCATAGTCATGAGCGGCTTCATGATCAAGGCCCTCTCGCATGCCATACCTTTTGAAGCCTCTTCATCTACTTGAATGCTCTCCACCACATGCTTCTTCTTCCCTTTATCTCATGGGCATCACTCAAGAAATCTTCTACTTCTTCGATGGTGGTGTCTTTGTAGTCCTACTTACACTCTCCTATTGCTTACCATTGGATCCTTCTTGAGCTTGTTTTCCTTCCGACTTTTCCTACAGCGTAAGTGCTTTCTACAGCTTAATGGCATACTCGCCTCATCTACTTCTTCTCCAAAATCCATGATATGGTTCACTAATGGTTGTTGTTAAACAGAAAATCGGAAATCCCACTTTTCCTGTTTAACTGGGTTTCCTTTCTCCTAACCTTTAGGAAAGGCTACACACTTTTTTCCTTCAACTCTCCACATTTATATATATTAAAACTCCTTCTCTCAAAGCCACAATGACTGGTCTCCAAAGTCAAGGGCAAGAACGGATTTGGCTATTGCCTTGTTAGATCCATTCATTGAGAGTACACATACATACACATAAGATCTTATAATATGCACCTTTCATTACTAACATGAATACAAAAGACAAAGTGTAGAGAACCTTTATCTTGCTAGAACTTCAAATGGAGACCCCTCCTTCGTTGCCCTAACTCCCCTTAACTACTCTTCCTCTCGCCACGTCATCCTTTACCTTTTTCCTTTTCCTTCACCTTTTCCTCTCGGTAAGGATTTCCTCCTTCACAACTTTTCCTTCCATGATTACTACAGACCTTCCTACCCTTATTCTTTTACAGTAGGATGTCCTATGCTCCTAATATTTTACCTTTAACACTGCCCCCTCCTTATTCGTTGCTGTGTCCTCACGGCAACACATCCTGCGCATCATCCTGATACTCCACCTCCTCCTGATCCTTATACTTCTGAAACTCCGCCTTTTCCTTGTCGAGCTCCTGCTGCACCATTGCTACCTGAAGGCGAAACGCCTGCGTCTCCTTCCTAAGCTGCTCGTTCTCCTCCTGAAGACGCTGGAACTCGTCCACCACCACCGACAATATAGTGGCAGTCTGCTGGGTTTCATCTCTTGCTCGCACTAACCTCTGGAACAATGTCATCGGCTCCTGTGACGTCACCGTGGGCTTAAGCTCCACCACCGGACTTGGAGTCCTCTGCTTAACGGTCGCTGAACGCTCTTACTCATCATTCCCTGAATGGCGGTCATTTTAGGTGCCATGACGCTCTCCACGGCCTGCACAATCAACCTCTGAATGTCTGCCCTATCCTTAACAGTGTATCCAGCGTTGACCAAATGATTGAATAGACTTGCCGCCATCTGAGTTGCGTCCAAAGCCTCATTCCCTCCTCCAACGACCTGTTCCACCATCTCAGACTGAAGCTGTGCTAGAACCTGTGCAAACTGAATCTGCGTGTCTGTAGTCTGCACCTCTTTCCGTGCAAATGCCTTCCTGCGCTTGAAGGAGATATCCGCCTGCACATTACCCTCCTGCTGCTGCTGTCGCATATCCTCCTCATCCAAGCGGAAATCAGGGACTGCCATGCCCTGTGATCCCCCACGATACATACCCCTGCCATACATACCTCCGTGTGATCTTGGTGATGACTGGAATGGCGGTGGGTTGAATTGATGCCTCGGGAACTTCGATCCCCGCACCATCTCTTCCACTTCCTTCGCAATTTTGCTACCCCATCATCGGTTACATCCGCCGTTGCCGGCGTAACCGTCGAAACTGGTGTATCCGCATATGACTCGAACCCCTTCTGTTTCCCTTCTTGCTCATCCGTCATTCATTCGTTACTGCCTCATCCTTATCACATACCTTCGCTTCAAACGGATCCATCATTTCTAACGGAACTATCATCATAGGCTCCTCCTGCTTCTGAGATTTCGACTTGATCTCCTGCCTCGCTTTCGTCCTCCGCTCCTTATCCACTTCATGCGACTCCTCTTCCTGCTGCACATCCTCAGGTTCTTCCTTTTCTCCTTGCTCCAATATTCTTCATCTTCCTGCATCATACCCCTGACTGTTCATCCTCTTCATCATCCAAATCTACTACCATCTCTGCTCCGGTTCTTCCTGCCCCTCACTTTGCTTTCCAGTCTTGCCTCCCGACCTTGTATTCCTCTTCACCGTTGCCTGCTTCTCCACCTTCGGCTTCTTCTTCTGTGCATCTTTTCTCCCTGTTTCTCTTCCTCTCCTTGCAGGTCCTCTTCTAATTCCTTCCCTTTAGCTTCAGATCCTTCCGCTTCCCCTGCTTCTTCTGAAACAGCTCTGTCTCCTTCCTCAACTGTTTCATCCGAGCCACAATTTCCGGCCCTGCCGGCTCTCCATGCAGGCGCACATAATCTGCAATCGCCTGTACCCACGTAAACGCCATCATTAATGAAGGCTCTCCTTTCTTCTCCAATTCCTGCATGGCGCATAAGTGCTCTCTCAACCTCTTCATCAAATACCGAGCCACTCCCACCGGCCTTTTTGCCTTCAACCATCATACAAGGACATCACTGGGTTTGACGCCGTGATGTGCGATGTTCGAAACTCAAAAGCATTGACAATGAAGTTCACTGCCAATGCGTCTCCTCCACGAGATCGGAAAGCTTTAGACCTACCTTACTTATATACTGCTTCCCTCTTTCAAAAGTCTGTAAGGTGAGATCTATCCGCCTTAACCTCTCCTTCTGATCTCGGCAACAGGAAAACCTTTTCAAGAAGCTTTTCTGTGAAAAGGAGTTTCCTCTCCTCAGAATACGCTACAAATCCTATCTCCGGCTTATCCACCTTTTCCATTAGCATAACTAGTGTGAAACACTGCTCATCATGCGGCTCTCCGTCCTTCAAGATCTGCGCATACTCCCACAATCCAAGTTCCCTCAACACCTTCTCCATTTCTAAGGAGAAATCCCACCTTGTATGTACCAGTTGTACCTGACCCAATCTCTCTCCATCAGGAGGATTAATCAACTCACGACAATATAGACACACCTCCTTTCTTTGCCGACATCTCTCTCTCGCTGCACACTCTGTAAAACCCTAGATCTACAGCCTCGTTCTGTGCATGACAGACAGGGAATATGCTCCTCAAATCAATAAAAATAACATTTCCTGCAACGTTCTCCTGCGATATATACTTCCTTACCTTATTAGCATTCACCATTCCCTCGATTTCCTCTCCTTCCAACGTTTCTAACTGCATCACTCCTTCTTCCTTTACAAACTTAACCCGAAAAGGGCCTATCCATTTTAAATCAGCTTTTGACTCATTTCTCCCACCTTACCTCTATACCACAGGACCAAGTCCCCTTCCTTTATCTCCTTTCCTCTTCTCTTCCTATCGAGCCAAGCCTTTCTTCTCCTTTGGATAGCCTGTATAGTCCATAAGGCGTACCTCCTTAACTCATCCAGCTTCTCCAGTTCTATTAAACGGTTGCCATAGAGTCCTTCTCTCCTATGTACCGCTATCCGCAAGGATGGCACAATAAACTCCATTGGGGTTATGGCCTCTAAGCCATAAGCGAGCTTAAAAGGTGTCATACCAGTAGTCACTTTATAAGCTGTCCTATAGGCCCAGAGAACTTCTGGTAACCTTTCATCCCAATCCTTTCGATTTATCCTGAACTACCTTCCTTAACACATTCTTAAGGACTTTATTTGTCGACTCAGCCTGCCCATTACCCTGTGGGTAATATGGTGTCGACTTCCTGTGTTTTATCACAAACTCCTTCATGAGCATTTCTATCGTTTCATTCACGAAATGCTTTCCTCTATCACTCACAATTTCCTTCGGAATGCCATAACGTACTATTATATATATTGTATATGACCTTTGCTGTATTATATGCGTCGGCCCTTCTCATAGGCTCTGCCTCTACCCATTTCGTCATATAGTTATAATAAAATATATATATTGATTCCTTTTTGAGCTTATAGGATTAATTGGTCCTATAAAATCCATTCCCCATTTCTGGAAAGGTTCTAGTGGGAGAACTGGATTATAAGGTTGTATTTGTTTCTTTGGAGGTAATTGTGCACGTTGGCATTTATCACATGCCTTACAATAGCTACCTACCTCCCTCCATAAAGTAGGCCACCATAATCCTGCCTGAAGGATTTTCCTTCCTGTTATTTCCTCTGCAAAATGGCCTCCTGCAAGGCCTGAATGAGCCTCTTTTACAACCTCCGGGACCTCTAAGGGTCTACACATCTCCGTAACACCCCATCGGATCCCAATTTATACAACTGTCCTCCCACGAGAGAAAATTGTCGTGTCCTCACGACAAACAATTTCCTTTCATCTGCTGTCCTATAAATAGATGGTACTATTCCAGTGGCTAGATACTGTTTTATATGATCTAACCACCTTAATGGAACGTCGACACGAAATAAATTCGCGTCCGGAAAATCATCCATAGTACGTATAGGAACTTCACCTGTTTTAATACGACTTAAATGGTCAGCCTGTTCATGCTGCCTTCCTGGTTTATGAATTATTTCAAAATTATATTCCTGTAAAAGTAAAAACCACTGGCTAACCTTCCTGTAAGTACAGGTTTATTAAGTAAATATAATAAAGCTTTATGATCGACAAAAATCTTCACTTTATTAGCCAAAAGATAGTGTCTAAATTTATGGATAGCATATACCATCCCCAAAGCTTCCTTTTCTGTAGTGGTGTAATTTACTTCCGCAGGTGTTAGTCTACGGCTAGCATAATAGATAGGACGATCCTTTCCATCCTCTTGCATCTGTGTAAGGATGGCTCCGATTGCCATATCAGAGGCATCCACTTGTACATGGAATTCTCGATCCCATTTAGGACTAACTAATATTGGTGCTTTAATAAGAGCCTTCCGAAGTTGGTCAAAGGCCTCTTGACACTGTGATGTCCAATCATATGGTACATCTGCCTTTAGCAAATCTGTAAAGGTTTTGCGATCTCAGCATAATGCTTTATAAACCGCCTATGATAACCTATTTTCCTAAAAACCTTCGTAACTCCTTTATATCTTCTGGTGGTTGTAAACTAAGGATAACCTTAACCTTATCCTGGTCCACCAATATACCTTCCTTACAAACAATATGTCCTAAAAGGACTCCTGATTTAACAAAGAAGTTACATTTTTCAGGATTTAAAGCAACTAAATTTTGCCTACATTTCTGGAAACACTTTTCCAGACAATGCAAATGTTCTTCCTTTGAACTATAGACACTGAAATCGTCCATAAAGACTTTCATAAAGTCTAAAAGGTATTCCCGAAAGGTATCTGTTATAATCCTTTGAAAAGTAAAGGGTGCATTGCATAAGCCAAAAGGCATAACTCTATAAGCATATGCACCCCACGGACTTATAAAAGCTGTTTTATGTTGATCTTCAGGAGCTACCATCACTTGGTTATACCCCGAAAAGCCATCCATGAAGGAATACATTTCGTGTCCAGCATTATCCAGCATTTCCTCTGTAAAAGGTATCGGAAAGGTATCCTTAGCTGTAACGTCATTTAACTTTTTATAGTTTACACATACTCTTAACTTTCCATTTTTCTTAGGAACAATTACAAGTGGTGATAACCATTGTGCTCCTTGTATAGGATATATAAAACCAACCTGTAACAACTTATCAATTTCCTCCTTAACTAACTTTGCATAATTAGGATTCATCCTATATGCATTTTGTTTGGCTGGTTGGCATCCCGGCAAAAGTTGAATAGTGTGCATACAGAGTTCTGGGGGTATTCCTTTTAGATCCTTATAGGACCATGCAAATACATCCTTATACTTGGCTAACAATGCCAATCCTTTATCCTTAAAATCAGGATCCAATTCTTGAGCTATAGTCAACATCTTAGGTTCCTTCTCTGTTCCTATGTTGACTTGCTCTAGAGGGTCATTAGTATATATGTAAGTGTAATCCGCAGGTTGTTCCTGTAAGTTTATTTCATAAGAAACAGACTTATAAAATTTTTCCTGCAACCCCAACTGATCCTCTTCCTGTTCCTTTTGAGAGGCTTTCTTCTTCTCTTTCACGATTGCGTATAAATCAATCTCTGCAAGGGCTTTAGATCAGGGTATGTCTTCAAAATTTCTTCTTCTTCCTGATCATCCAAGCCCTGCATCCAATCATATCCTTCTAATGCAACGGTCTATCCCTTTTTGCTAAATACCTCTTAGCATGAGTATAGATATCCACCTTCATGTCACCTTGTCCTATTGTCATTTTTCCTGAGCCCCAATCTTGCACAACGCAAGCAATTTAAGCCACGGTCGGCCCAATAACATAGTATAGGTTGCATCCTGTCCTTCCATTCGTAGGACTATTAAGGATATTTAAATTTAAGTCCTTTACAGATATAGTAACCGCTCTTACTATACCTAATGGCCTTACACTCGTTGATCAGCATTTTAAGGTTAAATGGAGCAGGTTGGATTGGTCCTAAACCCATCCTTTTACATTCACCTTCTTCAATAAAATTCACACCTGAACCTCCATCTATTAACACTCGTTTTAACTTATTTCTTCCCACATATACTGTGATGCAAGGAACTTGTCCATCATAATCACCTTCATACAGTACTTCCTTATCCATTTTACAAACTGTATATCCTTCACTCGAAGGTGGTGTTTGCTGAACTAAGCTCACTGCATTTAATATTTGGTTTCTTATATAAGGAGCTACCTTTATCAACTGTCCAAGCGTAATCTTTATCTCCTGATTTATAGCTTGGTGATACATGGAGTCCATTGTTTTATCATGTAATGGTAATAATGAAAAACTTTGTTCACCTTTATCTATATCACCTTTGTTTATACCTTCTGATTCGTTATCAGTCTGACCTTTCTGGTCAGGATCCTGCTCCTGCTTGCTTTTACCTTTTCCTGTAACAAGCTCTCCTTCTTGTTAGGAATAGTAACTACCTCCTTCTCCATAACAAGAGGATTCCTTCTTCTTCTCTTGAAGAGCTATAACTGCCCTTGCAACGGGTGGATACTCATCCTTTTCCTCCTCTATTTGAATAAGCCGTGTTGTAGGCTGTACATTAGTCGTTCTGGTGGAAGTAGGAGGTTGTACATTCCGCCTAGGACATTCCCTAGAGATATGTCCTGTTTCACCACATGTATAACAAACCTGGGAAGGAAAATTCCTACCCTGTGGTCCTTGTCTATCATTGACCTGATTATATTGCTCATTTCTGCCTCTTTGACCTTGATAAGGTCTTGCTTCTCCTCTATATTGTTTATCATTTCTTTCTGTATAGGATCTATCCTTCTGTCGTCCATTATATGGACCATTTTTTCTCCATAATACCTATCCTCTCTGTTTTCGTAAGGAACATCATTCCTTCTCTCATAATATCCATTGTTCCTATTCTGATAAGGAACTTCATTCCTTCTGCCATATATATTGTTCCTGTTCTCATAAGGAATAGCATTATCATTCCTATCATTCCCGATTCCTGTTAGGTGGGAACCTTCTAGGAGGTGGACGTTCATCCATTCTCCTTTCTCTCTCTATACCAGCCACATTCTGGTTCAGGAAATGTCTGCAGTTTCGGGCTACATGTCCTTCCTTTCCGCAGATTTGGCATGTAGGCAGTTGCAGCCTACATTCCTCCACTGTATGGCCAGGATTGTTACATTTAGTGCACCATACCTTTGCCTTTATCTCCTCCTTAACTGTCATTCCCTTTAAGGTTTTCATCATTTGAGCCAATGCTTTCTCATCTATTGGATATTTACGAACCTTTACTACATCAGCTTCCTCTTCCTCTTCATCAGAGGATTCTTCCTTTCTTCCATATACTTTCAGCTTTCCTTCTGCAATCTTTTCTATTTGCCTCCTCTTCTTCTCATATATTTTTAATTGATCAATGAGATCCTCTCTATCCTTTTCATTGATAGTAAGTGCTAGATCTCTATATGGTTTTAGCAACCCTTGCTTATACCATTGCAATAAGGCATCCATCTTTACATATGCCTTACACTTTTTCTCATGTTTCTTAAAACGGTGTGTATATTCATCTATCTTTTCTGTTTTGCCTTGAAGGATAGTCCTTAACTTCTCTAAATGTTCCTCCGGCAATTCCTCCTTTCTGAAATATTCCTTAAATGCATCAGTAACCTTCTGATAATCCTCTCTGACTTCCTTTTCTAAATCATAATACCAGTCAGAGGCATTTCCTTTCAATGTATGTGGAAATATAAGCAGCCTTTCTGCATCCGTCACCTTATACAGTTTTACTACCTCTTCAAACTGTTGTAAGTGCCTTTTCGGATTTTCTTTCTTTCCTGCAGAGAATGTGGGATACATCACCGTACCCCCAAACATTCCCGGGAAAAGTGCCATATTTGTAATAACCTTTGCTCTGGTGTATTTCCTCTTACACCTTCCTCCCTTCCTCTTCGGGAGTTCTCAGGAGATCCTTCTCCTTGCAATCTCGGTCTATGAACAGGCACTCCTTCCGTTCCTCTCACAGTCTCCTCTAAACCAGCTGTTTGATATGCCTCCAATTCTCTGGATCAGCCTCAGATTTCTGTATTGTTTCTGCAATATCCTCTACTATCTTGCCAAGGATATTTTGACGTCTATTTTCGTCAGTTTCAGGTTGCTGTTGGGCAGCCACTCTATTGGCCTGCCTTTGGTTCCTTTGATCAGCTAAGGCTGGATCAGGACGATGGTTCCTCCAAGGTTCCATTCATTCCTTCTCCTTTACACATCCGGCTCTACACCTTCTGAGCCTTTTTCAGAATGAGAATTTATCTTTTTAGCCTCTTTTCTCAATGAATGCTAACACTGCAATGGCGAAATCCCTCCGTGGTCGCCAAATGTTAAACAGGAAAACGGAAATCCCACCTTTTCCTGTTTAACCGGTTTCCTTTCTCCTAACCTTTAGAAAGGCTACACTTTCTTTCCTTCAACTCTCCACATTTATATATATTAAAACTCCTTCTCAAAGCCACAATGACTGGTCTCCAAAGTCAAGGGCAAGAACGGATTTTGGCTATTGCCTTGTTAGATCCATTCATTGAGAGTACACATACATACACACAAGATCTTATAATATGCACCTTTCATTACTAACATGAATACAAAAGACAAAGTGTAGAGAACCTTTATCTCCTGCTAGAACTTCAAATGGAGACCCTTCCTTCGTTGCCCTAACTCCCCTTAACTACTCTTCTCTCGCCACGTCATCCTTTACCTTTTCCTTTTCCTTCACCTTTTCCTTTTCCTTTTCCTCTCGGTAAGGATTTTCCTCTTCACAACCTTTCCTTCCATGCTTACTACAGACCTTCCTACCCTTATTCTCTCTACAGTAGGATGTCCTATGCTCCTAATATTTTACCTTTAACAGTTGTATCCATGCAAGAGCAATCATTTGAAAGAAATACCTTTAACTAATCATTTATATCCATGCAAGAAATACCTTACTTGTGAAGAATTGTTAACCTTTGCATAGGGCAGCAAAGAATTTATCAGGTAACGGAGTGGGAGATAAGGCCCGAGCTTGGGAAAGCTTTAAAGAAAATTGGGCTGGCTACATATGCTGATATTCTATGTTATGTGAATCTGGATGCACTATAATGCTACCACTTTGTGATAATGCTAAAAAGGCTAGAAGAGGATAGTGATGATTTTCTAGCACATAGAGGGAAGAAAGATGCTCATTGCTAAGCAAGTCACAAAAGTTTTTTAGCAAAAGGTGAGCTCCACATTGATAAAAGGAATTTAGATCTATAAAGATCTATAAGGAATTTTGATAAAGGAAGGGCATCAATAAAATAGCAAGCTTGGCTTGCAATTGGCTAACATGTAGGAGGAAGTTGAGCTCCTGGTTAATTTTCTTATGAACTCTTTTGAGTTCCATTTTTTCTCTAGTACACATCGAAGTTAGTAATGTCTCTTTATGAGGCATTGAAGGGGAGTGCAAGTAGGACTACGAAGACACCACCATCGAATAAGTAGAAGATTTCTTGAGTGATGCCCATGAGAGGTCGGTGTGTAAAGGGAAGAAGAAGCATGTGGTGGAGAGCATTCAAGTAAATGAAGAGGCTTCAAAAGGTATGGCATGTAGAGAGGGCCTTGATTATGAAGCTGCTCATGACTATGGGATCACATAAGGAAATGAGAAACCCTATGTAGAAGACTCTGGAGGAACTAGTACATAAGATAGTGGAGAAGCTACAAGAGCAAACACGAGTAAGCCAGGTGGAGCAATCCAATGGTAAACTGCAGAAAGAGTTGCAGTAAGAACCACAAAAGAAGCAGGTAGAGCAGTCTGATGAGGAGATGCAGGAGATGTCAAAAGAGGTGTAGGAACCATATAGTTCTAACCCGGTGGGTTGACTACTTGGGTAAAGATTGTGAAATATGTAAATATGTGGGCAAAAGACCTAAGCGGACCTAGGGCCCTCTCATAAACACCAATTGGCCCTTTGCCTAGTTAGCTTAAGGGGAGAGGGAAAGGTTGTGACATTACTGCAAGAGAAGCTATCAGAAATACGCTTGGAGAAGTCTACTGAGTAGTCACAAGAAAAGGTATCCCAATAGTTAGGGAATTTAGATAATAGGATTCCCAAGGATATTCCCCAAAAACGGTTTTGAGGCGATTGTAGCTTTGTTACAATTACCTCTCACTAGGGAAGCTCTTTCACCAAGAGAAGGGATGGGAATTAGATAATAGGATTCCCAAGGATATTCCCCAAAAACGGTTTTGAGGCGATTGTAGCTTTATTAACAATTACCTCTCACTAGGGAAGCTCTTTCACCAAGAGAAGGGATGGGAAGGATGGCAACCTTGGTTCAATTGTGGAGCAGCAAGATACACATCACAAGGAAGAGGTACGTATGGGCGTGGAGGTTACCCTATGCATCAAGTAGGTGTGGTGGCATGTTCATCTTAGACATTATCAATGTGTCCACCACTTCTATGATAAGCCTCTTGATTTCTACCTTATCCTTCACTGTGTATCCCATGTTCAAGCTGGTTGTATAATGATGAGGCTAGTTTTGGCACATCTTGCGTCGCAAAGCTCACCTTAGCTGACTTGTTAAGTATTTCTTACTGCATACAAGACAAGGCCTACACCAACTGAACTTCAACTCCATTGACACTTCATCTTGTCAGAAAGGCTTCCGACGCTTGCCACTCTTTGTGGACATCACTGGCTCCATGTACTTTGTTTGCAATTTCTTTTGCCCCTGACTCGTAGCATTGACTCAATGCAGGTGACGATTAGCAAGATCAAAGTTTGAATGATGAAGGTGAGGACTCCTAGTCCACCAATTTCAGAAGGCAAGCTTGTGACTATTGCTGAACCAATGTTGATGGCCCAAAAGATTACCAAGATGCATAAGGAACTTTGTTAGGGAGGAGCACTCCTAACGGTCTTAGAAGAGGAACTTCAGCAACTACAAATGGAGAACCAGAGTCTCCGACTGCAGATGGCTTCTGTGGTGCAAGAAATAGAAAGTTGAAGGCTGAGTTAGCCATGTATAAGGAAGAGTGTGAAACGAATTATTCGAAAGATCAGTCAAAGAATGAAGAAACATGGCAAATGTAGTGAGGACACTATAAGATTCAAGGTGGGGAATAGTGTTAGAGGCCAAAAATATAACATGTAAGAACACTGCATACATAAAACTTCCCTACAGTGGAGGAATAATCCTAAGAAAGAAGCAGTAAGAAAATTGTGTGTATAGGAAAAATCCTATGATGATAAAAAGAATCTTATAGAGGCAGGAAGTGGACAATTATGACAATTGGTGCAAGGAAGCAAGGAAGAACATGATTCAGTTAGGGATATAAAGAAGCTATAGGGGGCTATAGAGAGCTACAAAGGAGCTATGGAGAGCTATAGAGGAGAGTAATGCATGAATCGTTAAAAGAGAAATAAGTCTCCACACTTGCTATTTCTTTGTAATTTTTTTAGTAATGCAAGTGCATATTATAATATATTATTTTTTTGTTTTATGAGTAAGATATTTTATAAATGCTCTAACATAAAATGGCCAAAGCAAAATCTTATCATCGACTTTGATGAGATAAGTGATATATATATAAAAAGAGCTTTCCAATGACGAAATCTCTAAACTTTAACTAGAAAACAAATCCTATATTGTGTGAATAGTGATTTTTACACACATGAAAGTTTTTCATGTTAACACTCATAAAACTCAATATTTCCTCTGAGTCCATGTTGTGAGTCAACAACTATCTTGATGGCTTTTTCATGGATGTGTCCCAGTTGATCATGCCAAAGTTACATGTTTCCTGGGGAACCACCATGCATGTGCTGTAGATGCACTACAAGCTCTGCATCAAGCTTGTACAACAACTTGTATCAAACTTCATGTGCAACAATAACTTTTTTGTTCGCTTATTTTTTATGATGCACACATTAAGTCAAAAATAAGTCTCAAGCTAGAGTTGCTGGTCGCTCCCACTGAGAGAAGAGTGGTGTTTAGTCATGGTGCATAGTGCATGTGATGAGCTTTTGCTTTGGTCGTCCTAATTTCTAGACCTTGACTATGCCGACTCCAATCACAGGAAGAAGTTTGTCACATCCCTGCAAATAAGCCGATGTGGAATGGGCTTATACGTTGTAAAAGTTTCTCAGATGTGGGTCATGTGCATCATGGCCCCAAAATCGAGCCAAATTACATGATCATCCTCACGGTCATGTGGAGCTTAAACAACTAGTGCCTTCACTTGGTTAGGTGGATTATGCAAGAGATTGTATAGACAAAGCTGCGGACAGGCCAAAGGATTAGGCAAGAAGAATGCCAACAAATATCAGAATTAGAACTTATTACATAGAAATTAATAATTAATTTATAATTAACTCCAAATGGAAAACATGATGGTTAATTAAGTTAATTAGTAATTTAATTATATTTATGCAGGAAATGGTGGTGGTGTGATACAAGGGAGTAGTCATAGTGGTCTTGCTAGTGGTTCAAACATATACCCTCTCCAAACAGAAAAAGAAGGGGATGTATGATAAGGAAGTACTTTCAAGGCTCACAATATATACTTTGGACCAAACTCACTCGTGTTTATAGAAAGCATGTGTGTGTGTATGCACATATATTTATTACTATTTTTAGATTTCAGGAATTCCATTAAGTAATCCTGTGGTGCTCCAAAACCCATAATACTTGCAATTTTCTCCTGATGTTTTGAGAAAGGCCTTTGAAAAAGGCCTTCACAAACATCATTTGCCATTTTTCTTGGTGCAACTGTAAGTGTGTGCTTGTATATATACATACTCATGCATACAAGTAAATATCGTATATGTGTGTGTGTGTGTATGTACTCTGTGTTTGCAGGTTGGCACAACGTCATCTTCTGGTGTCAATCCGTTGTCTGCTTTAGGAGTGTCGATCCGTTGCTTGTTTTAGGAGATATTGCAAAGGTTTTAATTTAAATTTAACTATTGAACTTTTAAATATTAACTTAAAATTTGAAGATTAATTAGCAAATTTGACTTAAATAATCTAGGAATATGGAATGTGGTTCCACATAGATGTTAGAAGTGCGTGCATATGTCCAGAGTTTCGACATTACTTAAATGGTCTTGAAAAAGCCGACTCCTTCAATATGAATGTACATAAGTGGCTTTTGACCAACTTTGACTGTTCGGCTTTGTGGGTCAAGGTTTGTATTAGTACTAAGTCTATATTTATTGTCTTACTTCTATTTAGTATATGAATATATTAATTTATATTATTGATTTTAATTTACAATCCAATATTAATATTATTATTTAATATAGAAATATTCATATTTAGTATAATACTAATTTTTGTACCGTGTAAGATTCAAGCTACTTGGTTTCTGCACTTTCTGCGACGCGTGAATATGTACGCAACAAGGTTCGTAAATTTATTTAAGCTATTTAATATATTTATTTGTTAGCTGATTATTTTATATTGAATATATAGTTTATTTGCATTTTCTCAGGCATCAAGTGGTTGACTACAATGACTGGCAGATCCTACTTGGGTGAAGATTCAGGTTTTCGATCTTTAAGTTACAAATTTTAAAGTTCACACACACATATTAGTTTTATTAATGTAATTAGTACGTTATCACATGTGAAACTGTTCTTTCAGAACGTGTGGTTATTAAGGTGTTGTTTTACTAGGTCCCTTAAATTGTGGTTTGTTAAGCTTTTATTTTTAAATTCAAATTTTATATTTGATTTAAATTTTGTATTTATTTTTAATTAGCATTTGCATTTGGTATTACCTTAAATTTTACATAATTAAGATGCTGAGGTTTCTCATATTTGCATTCCCATGGTTGGCTCACTTTGTGCGAGAGGGTGGAACATACTATTAGCGACAGCATATACTTATATATAGTATAATCGATCATAAACCAATTCATAAATGTATTAAGTAATCATATATGTATATGGTAGGTTATCACCAAACTTGTATATCACACACACCTCTCATACATACACACCATGCATGATCCATAATATATACTGATGTTACAATATTATGTATTATGCATGTATATCTGTGTATAATATGTGTATATATATATATGTGTATTAATATATGCAATGTGTACAAAATTAATTTTTTAACACTCTCTCTTCTCTCATACATATACACCATGCATGATCCATCCTAAACCCTATGTAACACATTGAATTTACACATGTAATATGTATGTATGTCTGTGTGTATACATGTGTGTATGTATATATGTGTACTAATATATGCAATGTATATAAATTTAATTTGTTAACACTCTCTCTCTTCTCTCATACATATACACTATGCATAATCCATGTTAATATGTACTGTCTCTCTTCTCTCAAACATACACACCATGCATAATCCATGTTAATATGTACTGTCTCTCTTCTCTCAAACATACACACCATGCATGATCCATAATATGTATTATCTCTCTTCTCTCATACATACACACCATGCATAATCCATAATATGTACTCTGTCCCTCTAATATTATATTTTAATATGTATGTATGTCTATGTGTATATATATATGTATGTATATATATATTGTTACACGTGAAACTTTAACACTCTCATGGACACACACATGTTAAACCCCTACACGATTTATATTCTTGGAGTGTATGTGATACACCCACGCACATGCACACGCTGATAATATAATGAAAAAATATTCGTTTAAGGCGAATCTATATTTTATTCATTTAGGGCGAATCTATATTTTATTCATTTAGGGCGAATCTATATTTTATTCTTTTTAGGGTTTAAGTATACTCTTAGAAGGAATATCAATTAGGATTAATATATATTCTATTCCTTTTAGGGTTTAGGTATATTCTTAGGGTTTCAAGAAGAAAGGTGGCGGAGGCGACAGCTGTGAAATCTCCCTCTCTCACACACAAGTGAGATCTCTCTCTCTCACACGCACCACTCCTGAGTTTATTTATTTATTTTTATTCACATATACATTTATATGTGTGTGTATTTTAATAATATAATTTATTTATATATCTCTTGCACACACAAGCACACCTATACATATATACATACATACATACATATATATATATATATATATATTATGTGTGTGTGTGTGTGTGTGTGTGTGTGTGTGTTTATCTGTATGATTTTATTTGTTTCGCTCACACACGCATACACATGATATATATACACACATATATATACCTATGTACATATATACATACATATATTATGTGTACTAATGCAAGTTGTAACTAAAATGGGCATGGCTATAGTCCCATTTCCTAATAATTAACAATTTTAGCTATTAATTAGCATTTTCTAATATTAAAGGAATATTCTTTAGAATATATGTTTGAAAATAGAATATTCTTTAGAATATTCTATTTTTGTATTCTACCCTTTAATAAATTATAGCATTCATTGAACAGAAATTAATAACATTATAAAAGTAGGAAGGTATTAAATTATATAATATATTGCCTAATATAAAACAATTAAGAAGAGCATAAGAGGTACATTATATAAATATTGATGTTGTTATTAAAATATTAATATTTAAATATAACATTATTAATTAAAAATTTGTAGTAGTAATAATATATATATAAAATCCTATAATAATATAGTCAATCTTCCATATCATTTTTTAAATTTATATAGTTAAGTAAACAATTTGGTACTATTATTAAAGAGTTTATAATAATTATGAATATTAAATATATGATATTTTATAATTTTGTAATTGCTTTAAGCTTCAGAAAACATACATTCCCTTGCAGTTTTGTTAATCGTGACTTTATCAACGCTTCTTGACATCCACCCATATCGAATGGATTTAACATTTATAAAACATGCTGGGTCTTTTTGATTGGGAGACCATGTTTTCTCTAGGCATCCATTATATCTTTCGCTCTCCTTCTCGTGTCGCCTTTTTTGTGGTTTGAACCATGCAACCTTAACAATACTATTTTTTGTGATTACTTCAGGTGTGTCGATAATTTGACCCATCCAAATAGGCTGATTATATGACGCATCTGGAGTAATGAGAACCATCATTAGTTTTTGAAGATCCTGGCAGCAATCAAAGTATGCTTTAGGTTTTTGGTTCCTTTGTCCAACAAAGTGTGGGGTTTGCACTTCCACATCACTACTGGCTTCTATGTCGTCTGTGCTCAGTGATGTCATTTCAATCTCCTCTCGCCACCTTGTTTTAGGCCAAAAAGGGTGTTGCAATTCTGTACTTGTGACAGTAGGCCCTTCCAACTCTCGAACAACAGTCTCCCAATAGTCAACCACATGCTTATATAGTTCTGAGTAACCAGTTGCCTTATCAGAATTCTTTGGCATCGATTTTTGAACCCATGCCACATATTTTTTGATGCCATCAATAATAACCTCTTGTTCCTTGAGCTGGGCACTCAATGGAATAGGGTCTGGTTGTCCTTCTGGGAGAAGTGGCTTTCCATTCTCTCCACTTTTGAAGAGCATTAACCCCTCTTTCGGTAACCACTCCTGCTCTGATGGCCGTAACTTGTACTGCATAATAGGTATACCATCTCGTATGGAGAAAAAGAATTGTAGCGGCACAAGGTGACCAACTAAAGAATCACTCCCCTCTTTTATATACTCCTTGAGAAATTTTTTGAAGTCTGGCACCTCAGTCACAAGCAAAGCACAACTTTTTTTGGAGATGCAATTTTCAAAAAGATTCATCATATGCGGTAAGGTAAGTGCACTTGTCCTTTTTGTAGAGTTGGAGACCTTGCTGAAGAACGCATCAATATCTTCATGAGTGTGACCAACCATAAGAAAACTGAGCGTGATTGTTTCAAACACACCTTTGGCAACAAGCATTGACAAGTATGCTAGCACATATCTAGAAAATAAAAGTAAGTATGAGCTTGAGAAACCCTTAAGTAAAATGATTTACCTATTTTTGTTCTCGCCTGCACAATTATCCATCTGTAAAAGCAAATGACGAGGAAGCTTATTTGATGTTGAGGACACATGTACACTATTTGAGCTAGATCCCTCCACTGAACCTGAACTCTCAACAGGGCCATCTGTTTTTTGTGCAGGTTGCTGACAATGCCTCTCATATTCCCAAGTAGCCTCAAGTGCAGACGTGTTCATGAGAGCATTATGTAAAGGTTGAAGGTGTTGTTTCTTCACTTTGAGATCACGATAGGACTTGTCTGTGAGTGGGCTTCAAGGTTTCTGAAACACATGGCCAACGACCCAATAGTGAAATTGGAGTCGCTAGACCAATGTGGAAGTGAAAAGTGTCCATATGATTCACAACCGTGTCCATGTGTTAGCACACCTGTCAATGAAATCGGAAGTTTCATGACATTTCCAAGGCACTTTGGTGTTGCAACGAGCTTTGGAATGCTGGTCTTTGAATGATCCATCTTGTCATGGATCAAGCACAGGTACTCTGATGGGTGTGACACAGAAAGCATGCGGTGTGCATAGTACTGAGACCGGCAAGTTTGTTGCGCAATCATGTGGGCCTCCATCTTCTTTTGAATGGCAGTGATCTCCACCAAGGTTTTTGCACAAGCCTCTGCAGCCTTCAATGATGTACAAGTGTCACACTTGGAAAAGCTAGAGTGTTTTGCAATCTCCACATCCTTAAAATGAGTATTCCATATGTTGTTGAAGGTACCAGTGCAGATTGCTTGCAGCCCCATCAAGCTGAGGCACTTGTTCACATGTTCACACAGCTTCAATTGAGTGTAGATCGAAGGCAAAACCTTGAGATTTTCCCTGACCCCTGCATTTGTGGTTCGGCATTTGTGAGGCATCCTGTCTGCATTTGCTTCCACAAAAGCCTTGAGTATCTCTATGGCTGCCATAATGTGAGAGCGGGTTTTGACCAAGCCAGTGTTCCCATGTACTGAGGTTCGCGCTCCATCTAACCACTCATCCCTCCGACGGTAGAACGTGGTCTTTGGGATCCCATATATACTGTACCAAGCTTTGAAGCAGATGGCCACCTTATTAAATACCATGGATGTACTCTGATAACCTGTGTCCGAAGCCATTCCATCAATACACCCAGTTAGTGCAGCATATACAAACTCATGCCTTTGCTTTTGGTGAGCGTACGAAAGACATGTCTACATTGGGTAATTTCATTCCGGTCTGCCATCTGACAACACTTCTTCTTGCAGCAGTCAATCGTGGAAATGCTCGTAACACTTTCGGAAGATGTAGGATCCATCTTCATCCTCTTGCTGAAACATGTAGGGGAAGATCTGCAACCCATGAATCGCCTTTTTCTTATAATAGGACCAATGCAAGGAACCTCTTCAAATATGAGTTGTTCTTCCGGGTTGTTATTATTGAAATCCAACCCAGAATATGTTGAACCATCTTGCCGTCTTAATTCAGATGTTCGCCACCTCACGAGGGATCCAGGATGCAAAGTGCCATTAGGTGAAACCTCTGTCACAACTACACCCACGAAGTCGGACCCTAGTTTCTCTTCTGACACTGCTTCCATTGGATTTATAGCTGTGATGATGCCTCTCCCAACCTCAATCTCATGAAGAAAGAGAATCACCTCATCCATCACAGCAGGCAAGCCATCATCTGGAAAACTCGTGCTACTGTTTGTTTGTGACTCTATATTCTGTGTCAGCCTTGACTTCATCCAAATTCCACAATACAGGAGAACCCTCCTCAAATTCCATTCCAGGAACCTCAACATGCTTGAAAATGGTGTTCACCCATACGTACACACAAGATCCTTGGGCAATATTGTGACATGATGCATTATCATCTCGAACTTCCACAGTTCCAGTGCCAACTATCTCGTTGTTCCGAAGAAGACATACTTTATCTCCAGTATTATACATATTGTCCTGCACATAAATAATTGTGTTATTTATGATATCTGTTTATGCAATATTTCTAAGAAATCATAACTGCAGTTGCTTAATAATATGCATGTGCAATAATACATAATTATATATAAAATAATATCTCATGCTTTATTAATATAACTGATGGGCGGGATTAATCCCGCCGCAGACTCTACCCCTTCAGAGTGAGTCGGCGGGATTAATCCCGCCGCCGACTCTACCCCATCGGAGAGAGTCGGCGGGATTAATCCCGCCGCCGACTTACCCCGTCGGAGAGAGGCGGCGGGATTAATCCCGCCGCCGCTTCCTCGTCGAGAGAGCGGCGGGATTAATCCGCCGCGGCTCCCTCCGACGAGGAAGTAGCGGCGGGATTAATCCCGCCGCGGCTCCCCCGACAGGAAGACGGCGGGATTAATCCCGCCGCCGGATCTTCCTCGACGGAGAGTCGGCGGGATTAATCCCGCCACAATTCTCCGACGAGGAGAGGGGCGGGATTAATCCCGCCCACAACCTGACGACGGGAATAGCGGCGGGATTAATCCCGCCCACAACTCTCTCCGAAACTATGATTTCAAAGAGATTCGGGATGAATTCTGCCCACAAATATTTAAAACAGGGAAGTAGTGGCGAGATTAATCCCGCCACCCCTTCTCTGCCTCCTAAAATGGTTGGCGAGATTAATCCCGCCGACAACTCTTTCTAATAAATTCAAGTAAATCATTATCAGTTGAGAGAGTTATCGGCGGGATTAATCTCGCCGCTCTTTTTAAGAGGCGGAGAAGCATTGCCCGAACTAATTCTGCCATAGCTATGAAAGAGATGGTGGCGGATTAATCCCGCCACCTCTTCAAAGAGGCGAAAAAAAATGGCCGGATTAATCCCGCCGCCCGGCTAACCGAGAATATTAAGTTAAAAGTATATTTAAACGGATAAATCCCTAACAGATATATTGTAATCCTAATGCATTCCTAAATCCCTAAATTTAAGAGAGAATGTAAGAGAGTGAATCTTTATAATATATCTAAATTTGTTTATAATACTTACTTGTAAACAGCACTGAAGGCGCCGTGCTTTCCTATAAACAATAGCGCACCCAATTTAATGTCGCTCCTGAGCTGATCACAAGAAGAAAAAAGAAAATCTGAAGAGTGAAAATGAAGAAACCCTTGCCGGAGAAAGAACCAGATCTGAATTTGAGTGGGAAATTAAATGTATTTTCAAATTTACATGTCAGACTGATAATACTTATGTCAGAAATTCGAAATTTTTGAAATAACAGAAAAAGAAAATTTAAGATGTTGAAACAAATAACCGACAGTCTGACATATATACTCTCCAATTCCAATGAGTGTTTTAAAATTGCATTTAATGTCATTCAAGTGCTTCAAGCTGTTTAATATTACGAAATTTTTGTAATTATTCTACATTCTTAATATTCAAGTATATATTATTAAGTAATTATATAATATATATATATATATAAGTATATATTATATATATTTATATATATATATATATATATATACACTAATACAATAAATAAATTGATATAATTATTATGTGATCATTTAAAAATATTATTATTATTATGTATCATTTAAAATATATTTATAGTCTGTTTATTATTTATATTTTCTTAATTACTCGAGTAATTAATTTACATTTCCTACTATTAATTGGATATTTTTGTTATTTTCTTAATATTTAAAGAATATTCCAATATTAACATGATTATCATAATTAAATTAGTCTTATTCTTAATTAATCTCAGTAATTATTCTACATTTATATATATTAATGGGATTTTCTCAATTAATTCGTTATTATTTCAAGAATATTCTAGTGTTAAACCTTATTATCAATATTAAATTAATATATATTATTAAAACTATATATGGCTATATATTAAATAAAATCATATATTATTATGTATAATTTAAAATATGTTCATAGTGTGTATATTAATATTATTTTCTTAATTATTCGATGTTTGTTTTGCACATATTATATATAAACATAATCATAAATTTATATATACATGTGCACACGCATTAGAAGCACTTACAGAGACACATATGCACACACATGCACATTGCCCTAAACCAAACTTGAGAAATTATATGTTGCTTCTTTATTGAAAAACATCATGTTCAACGCATGTATGATTTATATGTATCAGTGTGTGTGTATGTAACATATTGGATTTACTGTGTGTATATACGTGTGTATGTATATATGTGTACTAATATAATATATGCAATGTGTACGATTTTCATTTGTTAACACTCTATCTCTTCTCTCATACATACACAGTGTCACCATGCATAATCCCTTCTCTCATACATACACACCATGCATGATCATGATCCATAATATGTAGCCTATCTCTTCTCTCATACATACACACCATGCATGATCCATAATATGTACTGATGTTATAATATTATGTAATATGTATAATGTATATCTATGTATAACACTCACTCCTCTCATACATAATAAACACCATGCATGATCCATCCTAACCCTAAACCCTAAACCCTACATTGAATTTACACATGTAATATGTATGTATGTCTGTGTGTATACACGTGTGTACTAATATATCCAATGTGTATGAATTTAATTTATTAACATTCTCACTCTTCTCTCATACATACACACCATGCATGATCCATGTAAATATGTACTGTCTCTCTTCTCTCAAACATACACACCATACATGATCCATAATATGTATTGTCACTCTTCTCTCATACATACACACCATACATGATCCTGTACTCAGTCTCTCTAATATTAATATGTATTAATATGTATGTAGTCTAGTGTATGATACTATGTGTGTATATATGTATCGCTGTACGTGAAACTTTAACACTCTCATGGACACACACGCATGATATTTATTCTTGGGGTGTATGTGATACACCCACGCACACACGCACACATTGATAATATAATGAAAGAATATTCGTTTAGGGCGAATCTATAGTTTATTCTTTTAGGGTTTAAGTATATTCTTAAAAGGAATATTCGATTAGGGTTAATATATATTCTATTCCTTTTAGGGTTTAAGTATATTCCTAGGGTTTGTAAGGCGGCGACGTGGAAATCTCCTCTCTCTCACACAGGTGAGATCTCTCTCTCTCTCTCTCACACGCACACTCTGAGTTTATTTATTTATTTTTTTCACATATATATTTATATGTGTGTGTATCTTAATAATATAATTTAGATCTCTATCTCTCGCACACACACGCACACTCGTATACATGTATACACACAGATATATATATATATATATATATATATATATATATATATATATATATATATATATATTATATATATATATATATATATCCTTCTCTCTCTCTCTTCTCTATAGATCTCTATCTCTTGCACACACACGCACACTCGTATACATATCCACACACAGATATATATATATATATATATATATATCCTTCTCTCTCTCTCTTCTCTATAGATCTCTATCTCTCGCACACAAACGCACACTCGTATACATATACACACACAGTATATATATACATATACACAACACACAGATTATATTATATATATATTCTATTTATTTATCTATATATATGTGTGTGTGTGTGTATCTGTATAATTTTAATTGATTTGTTAATTGTATCTCTCGCACACACACGCACACTCTTGTATATATATATGTGTGTGTGTGTGTGTGTGTGTTTATCTATATGATTTTATTTGTTTCACACACGCATACACACGATATACATATACACACATATATATATATACCTATGTATACATACATATATTATGTGTACTAGTATCTGTATAATTTATTTATTTTATCTATCTCTCGCCACACACGCATATATACATATACATATACATATATATGTGTGTGTGTGTATATGTATAATTTTATCTGATTTGACTATTTCTGGCACACACACGCACTCTCCTACACACACATATACATATATATATATGTGTGTGTGTGTGTGTGTGTGTAGCAGCGGGATTAATCCCGCCGCTATATGGTGAGACATGTGTACCAGCGGGATTAATCCACCGCTATATAATTAGCCACTCGGCGGCGGGATTAATCCCGCCGACTAAGGCCCGAGTGAAGGGCCTGGGCGGCGGGATTAATCCCGCTGCGTACGCATGCCCTGCGCGGAATCGGGCGGGATTTATCCCGCCGCCATTGACCTGCCTGAAGGGCCTAGGCGGCGGGATTAATCCCTCCGGATTCCGCACAGGGCATTGGCGTCCGGCGGGATTAATCCCGCCGACTAAGGCCCGAGTGAAGGGCCTGGGCGGCGGAATTAATCCCGCCGCGTACGCATGCCATGCGCGGAATCGGGCGGAATTTATCCCGCCGCCATTGGCCTGCCTAAAGGGCCTAGGCGGCGGGATTAATCCCGCCGGATTCTGCACAGGGCATTGGCGTCCGGCGGGATTAATCCACCGACTGAGGCCTGAGTGAAGGGCCTGGGCGGCGGGATTAATCCCGCCGGATCCGCACAGGGCATTGGCGTCGGCGGGATTAATCCCGCCGACTAAGGCCTGAGTGAAGGGCCTGGGCGGCGGATTAATCCGCCGCGTACGCATGCCCTGCACTGAATCGGGCGGGATTTATCCCGCCGCCATTGGCCTCCTGAAGGGCCTAGGCGGCGGATTAATCCCGCCGATTCCGCAGGCATTGGCGTCCGGCGGGATTAATCCGCGCCGCGAATCGGCAGGATTATCCCGGCGTAGGGCCTAGGCGGCGGGATTAATCCGCCCGATTGAGCAGGGAATTGGCGTCCGGCGGGATTAATCCCGCATAGGGACCGAGTGAAGGCCCTGGGCGGCGGGATTAATCCCGCCGAGCTTCAATGCCTGTTGGAGGAATGAATCCGCCACCCTTCCTTTTTTTCTCCATTGGTGAGTCGGACCAATCCCAAACGTTTCTGTCTGAGACGTAGAAGGTTTACAACATACCAATGGAGAACTGGGAAGGGTGGGGAAATTCATTTAACCATCCCTTACATGGTGGGCGAGATTAATCCCGCCTCCTTTCTGGAGTCACTGAAGGGGTGTGAAATAAATCCTGCCCAGTTCTCTCTGAGACCGAGAAGGGTGGCAAGATTAATTCCGCACTCCCGTTCAAGGCCTCCAGAAAGGTGGCGAGATTAATCCCGCCCACTCTTTCAGGAGGCATTGAAGGGGTGCGAGATTAATCCCGCCGCACCTTCCATGTGAATATATATGTGTATTAGTATATATAAGTTGCATATCTCATTTTATTTACTTTTATCATCTTATCATAATATTTCGAGTAAAAGCTAGGAATCTATGTAAAACTGTCCAGAGCTCACATTTGTGGTGGTTCTAAAACGAAATGTTATCTTTCTTTTGCACTAGCACAAAGTGAGCTTTGGACAGTTAATTCCTCTACTTCTCTCTGTGTATTATTTTTGTATATTCGGGTTTATACAAGTGTGTGTGCGTTTTTATATGATTTGTATTCATAGTGTATTATTTTGCAGAAGGACGATTTAATTAAACAAGGAGATCGAGTCATTAGTATGGAGTCGTCGTCAAATTCTGGGTAAGAATTAAAATAAAATCTGTTATACTCGGATATGTGCTTGAACTAATCATTTTTGTATTCAGATGTGGAATTGAGGTGACATTAAAGACGAGCAGGAGAAGAGATGGGCAGGGGGATTCTGGAATCAACTTGGCCATATTTCAAACTAAACGGGAAGCGCATTGGAACAACCATGGTTGCTGTCAAACTAACCTCTGTCACATCGCATGGACAAGCAAAACAATGGAAAGTGGGTGTGCTAGTCAAGCATCCGAAAGCATGTGTGAACCCAGATTGAACGATGCTCGACACATATGCCTTGTTCCATCCAATGTCACGTTCTCGGATCCAGAGGTCGCCAGTTACAACATTAATTTCGGGTGGTTTTGTCGACTTGTGGATAATGACGTTCACGTGTTCACTAATGATGTTGACCTTGGAGTTCTTCTTCAACTCAACGAAAGCCCATCTATGGAGGGGATCCATCTGGATGTCTACTTCGAAGATCTTCAGACTCATCGAGTAGGTGTATTGTCAGGAGATATTGCTTCACAATACAGAAAATCAGCAAGTGGAGCAATCGTCCCTCTTCACATTGAAGAAGAACACAGCGACATCATAAAGGAGATTGAGAGGGTGGCTTGGTCTCAGGTTCTTTACAGATCACGTTCAATTTGCTTAGCAAATTTCGGGAGCTGGAAGAGTGTGCCGAGAACATTAGAACAGCATCAATCGGGGATCACACATGTTGATTCGGATCGTAAAAGAAAATCATTAGTCGTTTTGTCAGCTGCACCTGTGGCATCCATGCTGCAATAAGCCACAAGGAAATGATGTTGGATGATAGATTTACCAGTGTAGGGTTAAGTATTGCAGCGTCAACCCAAACTTCAATTACAGGCCACTCAATCAGGAACGTGTAGCTGAGCTCATGGAGAAGATGACGACAATTCTTACACCGTTCCACATAATGCTGTTTTGTGCGCATACTACGAAAGAACAAAGGCGCTGACAAAGTGTGGATCACAACACCGAACAAATGAGGAAGGTTCAGACGGAGAATAGAAAATCAGTCAAGTACTACATCATTAGTGGCCAGCACACAATAACGGCAGCCCAACGACTTCTCGACGAACACAACAAAGGAACGATGGCAACAAAACTTTCCGAGCATACCCGTGAGAAGCTGACGAAAAGATCGGCGTTTTTAGCGAAGCCGAATCTCACAATCGAGCAGTACCATAAGTTATCGGCGGAATGGGACGCTGCAGACACCAACCACTACAACAGCAAAATATGGGAGAAGTTCAAACACACGCGAGCCGTGTGGGAATCTCTTCAGCGACCACAAAGAGCTACCGCAGGGAATACACAATCTGCGGACTACCGGGTAAGCAAATTGTTTGGGCGGGATTTATCTCGCCGGTATATTAATCTGTCTTTTTTCAGAGAGTTGAAGAAATTGTAGCAGTTGATTTTGCCCAGGTGGGCGGGAAGGAAACATCCTTTTTGATGATGTTGATTTCTTGTCCCGAGGATAGGATCTTTGCCAAATGGTTGGGGATTATGGAATCCTTTGCAAAAGGAACACTGAAGAAGAAGCAGACAAGTGAAGTGGAGCCCTCAGAGAAGTCTGCAAAGAAACCCAGTAAGACGCCGAAGGCTAAGTCTGTTCAATCTATAAAGGATGTAGACAACGATTTCAAGCTCACATGGTTGAAGCCTTTAAATGGAACAACGATGGAGGAGATGGAAGTCTTGGCTGATTTGGTGATTGATGGCAAATACAATTAACAACAGCAGCCCACCTCTCCTTTTCATCTCAAGGCAATGGAGTTGAAGACGGTCAGGCACTTCAAGGAGTGGTTGGGAATACACTGCCACAAACTGGGTTGGACCTCGGCTTCAACATAAAGGTCAGCAAATATTTGCATGTGACAAACGATGATATGCTTGTCGAATGGGTGAATCAATCGGAAGATCTGGGCAAGAATCTATTGCACGCCAACGCCAAAAAGGAGAACATTGCGATGACGCCTTCTCTTATGGCAGTCCTTCAGCAGCGGAGAACCGAGTTGAACCTTATAAAGGAGGATGCTACGAATCACGACAAGCCCTACAGATGTTTGTTGTTGATTCGGAGACTTTATGGGGTAACATCACTGCTTGTAGGAAACCGTTTCAATTGTTCGTGATGGATCGGCGGGTGTCAAAAAATCTTCGACAGATAGGACACTAGAGGATTGGTGGAGAAACTTAGCCGTGCAAGCATGTACAAAGAAGGTATTTATTATTGAATTCATGCTTGCACTCTTCACTGATACTACGTTTTCAGGTATTTATTTCTTGATTCTTGCTCATGTCACCGATACTTTTGCCTTCGCCTTTGCCAAGAGAATAAACATCGTTGGACAGGATTTTATATGAATGATGCTGATCCAAGTGCATTGATTCGGTTGTTCACTTGGTTGTTAGGAATGCGCCAACAACATTTCAAACTTCCAAATGACTGGCCAGGCATCTGTTTGCACTCCAACGGCCCTGAACCTCCATCCGATACACCGATAGGAGAGTGACGTATTCGGCAATGTACGTTATCCAAACATCACAAGTCAAGCGGCACGGAGCATCGTCAACTTGATCAGGGGTCCTCACAGTGATGCGTGGGTTTTTGACTACTGCACTAGGGGGTCCGTCTTGAAGGAGTGTTACCTTCGGCATACATGTGTGTTTGCCGTTGAAAAGGATAAGACCATGGTTGAGGACCTGAACAAGTGGATAGATAGGTTCTCAACTGAGTACCCCAACGAATCCATAAAGGAGTATTTGAGAAAGTTCCCTCCAGATAAGTGCGATAGCTCTGAAGACGAATCTGGTTCAATGTCGGAGTCTGAGGACGAACTTCAATCAGATATTAGACCGGAAGTTATCTCGAGGAGTACAGAACATTCACACTCCATTACCCATGGAAACATCAATAGAAGATGCAGAAGATCTTGAACCATCTCACAAGCGGCTTAGACCTTCTTCGCCTCACTCAGAAGGTAATAGCGAAGAAGAATTGTTAATGAATTCTTAGAGTGACGAATAGTTGTAAATGAGTGTAACATAAGGCATTTTTGTATATTTCGTTTATATTTGTACAGAAAATAAATTCTCAAGGATTAATGAAGCTTTTAGTTCAAACATGGGTCACACATTAACAAGGTAAATAATATACCTTGATAATTTTAAGGTCAGCTAATTATCATTTTGCAGATGTAATGAAACAATTGAGAACATGGATTTTCAGCATTGGCATGAGGTAAGAGAGGGGTTTGGCGACAATTTCTTGTGCCACATGTCAGAATGACAGAGTTCATGCAGGAAATGGATAATAATGCAGCTCAAAACATCGTTACCATGGGGGCCACTTCAGTTTTTTCATCATCATTTTTATTGGCTTCAGTTCCGAAATCAATTTCTTCAGCGCATGCAATATCTGAATCTTGTAAGGATGATGTACAATTAAATGATGAAGGGATAGGCAACGAGATAGTGGCAACGGATAAATGTGAAAGGGAGCAAACAAGTGATTTGCAAAGTATTCAAGAGGCAACGCTATCTCATGTTACTCATGGCCATATTGTGTTGTTGGATGTCAATGGTGTTCTGCTTCATCGACAAAGGCCCGAGGATAGGAAAAAAGAAATCAAACAAGGAGATTTCATTCCTTGTCATGGTAAATTTCGATATGATATTATTTTTCGTCCAGGGTTGGATCGTCTCTTTCAAAAGCTTAAGGAGATGGGTGCGCTTGTGGGGATTTGGTCATGCATGCAGATTCATAACTTAACACCGCTGTTGAATTTGCTTAAGAAACATTGTAGTGTTGCAGAAGAGGTGATTCGTAAAGATTGGATTTTTGACCAGCGAATGTGTTATAAACCTCTCGAATTTCACAATATAAGAAAGGAAAGCAAGCCATACTTCTTCAAGAATGAAAGAATAATTGGGACTCATGGGGAGATCAGTCGCTTAAGGATAATGAAGAATGCACATATCTTAGTAGTAGACGACTCTCCTCAGAAGGCTATGCTCAACCAAAACATTGCTTGTATTCATCCAATCACTTTCGATCCATATTCTGATACCGATATCATGGATGAGCTAGTGAACTACTTGGATACGTGCCTCAGAAAGAAGAATCTCGAAAATTTTTGTGAGCAGTATCCACCGTATCAACATTTCCTGAAGCTTTTCTTTCTCGTGATTTGAATTTTATAAAATGAAGGATAGCAACCGGGCGCTTTATAATATTATTCTTAAGGAACGTCATTTTTAGATGAGCCTTTATGCAGACCTTCTTTATCATCTTATGTATTAACAAGGATGGCAACTCCCAATTGCATTCGTGAGAGTGTTAAGTGGTGGCAACAACATCAAGATATTGACCAAAATGATTTGATTAATCCGGAGAGTGATGATTTAGACAAAATGAGATTCTGTATGGTTAGGAAAAAGTATTTATAAAAAATTAACATGTTGATAAGAAATGATTTCATTTGTAATTATGTTTGATAGTATTTCTTCATTATTGTAAACTATTTTTAGAATAATATGAATATTCTAAGATATTTTAGGAATATTCCTTACTAAGTAAGGTTATTGAAGGATTAATTAATTAATTAATTAATATTTAAGGCTTAATTACATATTAATTAAATGATTAATTAATAATTAAAACTTAAGTATTAATTAGTAATTTATTTTATATTCCCATTTTCACGTATCATGCCCACTTTAGTTACAACGTGCATTAATCCACTCGAACACATATATACACAAATGAGCAAAGAAAGGATTTGTACCATTTTAGATGATTGAGAAGGTTTTGGAATGTATGAAAATTAAAGTGTACTAAAATACATATTTATATATTGTATCCTTATGTACTTTATATCTTAGTTACCATTTGTAATATCTATATGTTTCATTTAAATAAATACAATTGTTATGTAAAACAACAAAAGCTCAATATATAGTTTTAATAAATTAAAGTATTAAGGTATTATTTGAGAATGAAATATGCAATATAAGAGGGGATGTGTGTATATATTTTGATGTATTTGCATGCACACACATGCATGTATATATTTGATATAGGATTGTGAAAGCATGGTGTGTTAGATACAAGTTGTAAGTATGCTCCAGGAAGAAATACATCTGCTATATGTCAGAAAAGCATATTGTTAACCAAGGGAATATTCTAGAGAATGAATGTGAATTTATGTCAGCATGACAAAATATTTTAACCCCACGAACTTAAATATATAAAAAATTAAAATTCATGTGACTTAACTTCAAAATAAATTTATTTAAACATATATATTATAATATAATATAGTTATTTAAACTTATGGCATTTACTAGTACTGCTTCTTTCATTTCAGTTTTTATAAATTAAATAGATGTTTTTAATCAATTTCATTTCGATTATGAAATTTATATCTAATTAATTTTATTCTATTTCATTCTGATTTCCAACAAAAATAAAATAATAACAAGAATATTTCATTAATTTTTAATAAAGTGAGTGATTAAACATTATTACAAATATTATATCAAGTTTTTAAAATAATTTTTTTCTTGATTTAATTTAAAAAAATTTAGTGGTTATGATAAATTTAACTTATATTTTAAATTATTAAGATATTCTGCAACCTTGTAAGGGTATGTAAATTCTAAATTTCAATAATTAAACTATTCATCCATATATGTATAATCTGTTTCAAAATAAATGAATATGGTTTCTAATTAACTTGTAATTATTAATATTATCTTGTATTAAATATATATATGTTTACTTGTGCTTAATCAAAAATGTCATTTGTGTTGAGTTTAAATGTGTTAATAAATGGGCAACTTGGCCGAGTCGCTTAAGACGTTTGATTTAAGCTCCAATCCGCTCTAATCCCACAGCTGTCACCATTTTCTCTTGTCATTTACAACACTATTATATATCTTTGTATGTACACATGCATTTTATGTATAGTTATTGTGTGTACATGTGTTAAGTTTTATGGTTGATATATCCGTATCATTCTTATATATAATATATGATTACTTGATAAGTTTGTAAATAAATGACTATATATATCCTATAAAACCATGTAGTTTTGTTAAAATCCCTAAAAATACATTTAAAACTAATGTTAAGAAATGTTTTATCCTCAGTTTTCCTTGATATGTATATGTATATGTATATGCATGTACATATATTTAGTAGACCTACTAAATATGTACATGCATATACATATTTTATAAATAAGTGTAAAACATGTTTACCCACACCATATGCCAGTATTTTTAGTATATATGTTATAATATACTGAGTTTTTCTACATAAGAACAAAAGTAATATTTTTAAAAGAATCAAAATCAATAGTTAAGAATAAATTGATATATTAATAGATTAGGCCGAAGGAAATATAACCACAAACTACACATGTAGTAACTAGTTAAAACATATATAAGTATTAACGTGTATATATATAAAAGTTACAGATAATGCTTTCCTAATAACCTTTCACAACCACACATATATAACTGACAACTTGTCACCTCATCCCTAAAAACTAAATAAATATGTGAGTGGGTCCAGAGTAAATTAAAATTTTTTCTCATATATAATACACCTCTCTCTTATGATATAAATGCATCTATGGTTTGTATGCGTCATATAACGGTGTTTTGTGATTGCAAACACATCTTGGCCGACTGGTAGAAGGGCGTTCGATTTAGGATTCAATCTCAAGATCTGGGTTCAAGTCCCACAGCTGTCTCTCTTATATATTGTATTCATAAATTTAAAATGGTACTTGTTTAGAACAATCGTTATTAACGAGTATATACTAAAATATGCTGGCATTTACATTCACTTATAAGCAATATTTATAAGTGTAATTACTATTGTTTATAATAAAAGTATTTATTTATATTATTTAACTTGAACATGGAGTTGTTAATTACCCTCATTTAACATACACATCCATGATATACATACATGGAATAAGTGGTCCAAGCACTAATAAAGAAGATAACACATAGACAAGTTCAAAAATAACAATAATAATAAATATAATTAATAATAGTACATTTGAGTATATATATATTTGATTCTGCTTCATGTTTCATATTTATATTAGAAATATAAATTTGAATATGTATTTTATTATATAATTAATTGCATTTAACACAAATATTTTTATACAAATTGTTTTCACTTGAAACGTGATACTTCATGTTTATTATTGATATACTATTCATCTGAAAAATATAAAAACCATTTATTGCAGTGTTGTTATGTATAGTTTGAAACATAAAAAACTTCATTGTTTGATAATTTAAAACATGATGCATATCATATACGACGTAATGTGTACATGTATAGACACACATAAGTAATGAAACTAACCATAGTGAAAAAACGTTAATTAATAATTAAATTAAATTAATAATAAATAATTAATAATTAAAATTTCCATAACATTTTTTAATTATGGCTAGTTTGGCTGTACATAAGTACTTCCAACTCTGTGGACAACATTTCACACACACAAATAGATGCACACACGGGTGTGTGAGGGTACCTGCAGTTCTTATTGTATATATGCGTCCATTGTCAACATGAGGCAAGAGAGATAAGAGTCTCTCTCTCTGTTCTGTATGTTCTCTATATCTGAGGATACGTCCCATCGGTATATCACACACAAACACAGACCCTGTGTGTGTGTGTGTGGCTGTGTGAATGTGTGTGTGTGTGTGCGTGCGTGTGAGAGAGGGAGGGAGTATGAGTGAGTGAACATAATATATAATGATTAGACTGACAAATTTTCCACCTCGAACGGGCTTAGAGTTAACCTATTAAACATAAAACTATGTCAATTAAGCTATTGAATAAGGCATTTTCATGTTCACAAAAGTCGATTTCTTTTATACATATGTACGGGTCATTGTATTGTATCTGTGCAAGTTCATGTATGGTAATTAGCTTTGACTATTTTGAAAAACGTGTAATATATGACATAATGATTTGTATATGTTATATACACATGGAGCCATTGTATATGTCCATTTTGACTTATTTATACATATCTCTCATAAACAGAATAATAATAAGCTTTTTTTTTATTATATATCTATCTTTCATCTAGAAGTGTTAACTAGAAACCGTGTTTTATGCGTACCGATATTTTCCGTACAAATACATCAATGAAATATTAAATCATACAAGAATCACAACGAGAGTGTATTCATTTATATTCAATGATGTGTAATATATGGTTTTCTATAATATACAGGTAATATTTATACACACTACATACCAAACCGGTAGGCGTATAGAGGCGGGTTCTAAAAAACTCATATATAAAGAATACTTATTAATGTTTATAAGTAATAGGTATTATTTAATATGTTATGCATAAAGTGTTTTACACACACGTATATAAACTGATTCTAACCTAGGTTACAGATCATTCAGCTATTAGTCTTGCACAATTGTAAACTTTCATTTCTCCATATGTTTAAATAAATGTGAGATACACTATATATATATATATATAATCTGCTAAAAAATGCAAGGGCTAGTTGGGATGATCTATAACCAAATTCATCAATATACTAGTTTTAAAAATGTTAGAAACAATCAAATGTTTCAATCGTGTGTAAGAAACATACTTACTCGTTTATGTTTGTAAGCTTGAAAATATATAATGTTAATATATATTTACTTTAACCATTAATTATTACAAAGAATATCCACAGCATATTAACTGCATAGACCAGCCATCGGTTCACGTGCACTCCTGCGTGAGCGTGCGCGTGAGTTGTTCCGTATATAAACATGGCAACCATTTAGGTCAATTCCATTTTCCAAGGTTCTCTTATTCATTCAGTGTGAGAAATTTAGCGCGTTTTTGTGTTCTGTATATATACACAAACAAGAACAAGGGGAATTAGGCTATACAGTGTTGCAATTGAAGTTTAGAGGACATCTCCATCTTCATAGTCACCTGAAATGTCTGACTGTAAGAAAGAGTCGAGGAAGAGTGTCAGCATTGAACAGTTCGCTCCTTCGAAGAAGCGTGTCAGGATTGAACACGAGGATAACTGGGGGGAGTTTAATAGATTTTATAGCCTTGGAGAGGCACTGGACAGTCTTCCAAGAGATGTGCTTGGTGATATTCTCGGATTCGCAGCTGAGTTTGAATACAGAAAACTACTTATCTTGGGTTCTGTGTGCAAAGCTTGGAAAGAACTCATCATAAGTCAGGTGAAAGTAGTCACTGTAAATATGTGGCACCATGAGTACGCATGCACATCAGTGTGTCAGTTTCTTGAGAGTTACAGTGGCTCGATCCAGACGGTTAAGATTGAGGGCATCCGTTGTCGTCAAGAAACTCTAGATTGGAAACCTCTACTGCAAACGTTACTCAAGTGCAGATACTTACAGAATCTTACTGTACGGGACAGTGTTTGGCAGGTAGAGGATGACCCAGTTGCTGCCGCTGTATTTGAAAAACTTGTTACTTTAAGGCTGCAGTACTCGTGGCCTCGGCGGCCAAGTGAACTCAGCATTGCATCTCCACACTTGCGGACTCTTGAGATTGAAGACTTTTTCAGTGAAGATGGAGTGCTCAATCTGGTGGGCATACAATCTTTGGACTGCCTTCACATTAATGATGGGAAATTAATAATGGTTAATGCTGTGAATCTTTTACACGTAGGGATGTTTTCAATTGGCTATTACTCGTCAGAAGAGTTAAGATTTTCTGCTCCAAAGCTAAAGGGCATCTTCACCTTTCAACCAAATTTAAGCCTAAGAGAGATTATTAAGGATGTGCAAAATGTTCAAGTGAATACACTGCGTGTAAATTACCCAGCCGATGACCTTATTCGGGAAATTTGGCCATGTCTGCATGTGCCAAAGCTTGTATTTAATGTGGGAACAAGTGGATATACAGGCCAAATAATAAGATGGATAAAGTGGTTTGAAAGGAATAATAAGTCCCTGGTAAAAGTAGTAATGAATATTGGAATTAACACCAAAGCTAACAGGACCTTATCAAGGGTACTAGCCAAATCCTTGAAAAGGGCTCGTCTTACAGTTACAGGACTTGAATAATAAAAACAGCAATCACCATTGTTATATGTGTTTTGGTTTGAATAAATACGTAATCTTTTTGTTTTATTTTTATATCACAATGCATTGATGGATTAGGTAGCACGCACATACGCTCCACACTGTGAAGCAATTACTTGACATAAATAAATTATAATAATATCTTGTATATATAGACAATTACATATGTACAGTCGTAGAAGCTGCAATATTCCATTCGATAACGTTTTAATGAATTTAACTGGTAAACCCCAAATCATCTCAAGCAAAGGCTTACACTGTGCTCGGTCACCCACCCGACGTGGTAAACCCAATCATCAATCGTGTCCACATCAGATCTCAAGCAATATGGTCCATGCTGACTCTCCCTTTGAACCTAAGAAACTCATTTGTTAATTTGGACGTGGCACTTTATAACTTTAACTGTTGAAGCTAAACTAATGAATGTGAGATAAATATGTTGCATCGGCAACTAACACGTGTAGACAAGGGAATATTCAGAATATACATTCCGGTCCTGTGAACGTATCTGCAACCTTCTGAATTTTAGTTTGTGCGTGATATAAAAGTATGTGTGCATCTTTTACTATCGTATGTATATTTATAATATAAAAGCATTTTAAATACTCAATATCAACTTTAAATTGCAATAAAAGATAAAAATAAATATTATATAGAAATAACTTACTAAATAAGCAAAATCATTATAAACATGAGGTTCATGTTTTAAATTATGAAACATAAAGTTCTTATATATCAAAACTGTATATAACAATATTGCAATCGGTGTTTTTTATCTTTCTTAATTACTGTTTGAATTATGGATTTGTTTCAATACAATTATTATATTAAATAACAAAACTAAAATGTTTAAACTCAATATATAATATATAATTTTAATAAATAATAAATTTAATTATGTTTCACACTCATATTATGAATATATTTATGTATTGTTATATATACGTATGCATGTGAACTGTGTAACTTCAGAATTTAGAAAGATGCACGTGTGTCACAGAACCCTAATTAGAAGATTATGATATATATATGCACGTGTATATATATCAAAGCCACACACACACACACACACACATATATATAGATTGTTTATGTATTTACATTTAAATTCAATATAATATGCGTTTATACATGTCAAACCTATATGTATGTATGGATTTTCTGGATACATGATATGTTATAAATATTTGGAAACCACTACTTAATATACATATATAAGACGTGTGCATATATATGTCCATATGTATACACGCACGCACCACTGACATGAAAAAAAAAGGCCATAAATAAGCATATGGCAACATACACGTACATATATATGTAATAAGCATAACACTAATATGAATTTATTTATATATTTATGTCTGAAGTCCGAAGGCATAAAGTACATCATACAGATATTTTGGACATATATAACAAAATTTACATATATATTACACCTGTATCTGATTGTACAGATATATTCTATATGTATGATTCACATACACACGCGCGTGCGTATATAAGAGGAGATGTCTGTGTATATACATTTCAGTATAGCATGTGTATATTCACGGATACTTCTAAATAAATGCTCTCTCTCTCACACACACGCACATGCAAACGGACGCACATATATGTATATGTATATTATATTATACTATTTTTATGGCTTTACTAACATTCATTTCTTTCATTTCAGTTTTATTTTAATCAATATTATATAGTTTTAATCCATTTCATTTCAATTTGTTTTAAACCAAATATGTATGTTTAATTAATTATATTGATTGAAGTTTTAGAAATAAATTTTGTTTCTTTATATTATATATATAATTATTTAAATTTTACGTGATAATCTAACGTGCTTCATTAGAAATGTCATTTGCTCCTTAGAGTGAAAAAGTACTGACGTCTGTGTGATTTGAACCCACAACGCCTTGGACCACTCGGCCAAGCTGTCATTTACAACGTGTCATTTTGCTAATATATCAAAATTATATATCTATATAGACATTATATTTTATCGGTGTGGGCGCGTATGCCCCGTGTGCGTAGTACAATATTATGTGTTTGTGTATGGACAATACCTATGGGTGATAACTACCATATAACAGTACATATTTATCATTCTTATATATAATAGATAATTAATTAATATTTAATAAGTATAATGTAACTACGGTAAATTACGTAGTTACCATACAAACATTTAATTATTTTAGAATATAATATTAAAATTCCATTACTCTCTTTATTGTAAATGATTTAGGTTTGTTATACTTAAGAATAATAGTAATATATTTCAATTATATTATTATTTCTACATGTGTGATCTTAAATTTACAATGAAAGTGTATTTTCTTTTTTTATAGTGTATAATTTAATTTTAAAATTATATTAAATCACATTGTTATTTTAAATTATTATTTTTTTAAATTATAAATTTACATATTTTAATTTTAATTTTAAAATCATTACTGATCGATTAGGCGGAGTATTGGTGATCTTCAAACCTAATTTCCATTGCAAACATTTAAATTAATACATATAAATTGATTAATAAATTTACTACTGTTGTGTTATTTTTTATCTTCATGTATTTACTTTGGCAACACACACACAGATAGATATATATAATAAACTATGTATCCTAGCCACATAAACTTATATTCTGTCACTATATAAATTCCACCCCCACAAGCGCGCACGCAGATGAGCTGAGTTAGCTCACTTTAGTTGGATGTGGTGTCTATGGAGCTCTAAACCCTAAACCCTAAGCCAATTAACCAATAAGAGAAACCTTCATATGGTAGCCGTTGCGCGCGTGTTTAACATATACTGGATGAATGCATGTACACCTTAATACACATATATACGATATAGAAATGTATATACAGTGTGTATCTAGTTGGTTAAACTTCGTTCCAGTGTATATACTTTCATGCGTGTGTGCTTGAAATGAACACATATATAATGACAAATTACTACCTCGTATACATATATATCATTTACACAGATGAAACTCTAATGACAATAGACAATTCTCTCTCTCTCTCTCTCTCTCACTCACACACACACGCTACAGATGTTTACACTGATTCTTTATATGCAGGGAGGACTTCATAATACTAAGTGCAAGTGGCAATTGCAGCCTGTCTAAATTGTTACCCATATACCTCCAAACCCAGTACCCATGTGGAACTGGATCGGGTTTGTATTCACCATCTTCTAGCACATAGGCCGGGTAGAGTTCCTCTACTACTGGTTCCACAGGGCACTCCATCACCATTACCTCTACACGAGGTACCATTCGCACCATCATTCGTGACACAGTCTGTCACTGGAAATGCGCATCCTTTGCTGAGAACCTCGCCTACCTTGTGTCGTTCGGCTCCTTGCTGTTTACTCCATGGGTATCAACTCTCTCTTAATGTATGTTTACATACTCTGGTTTGATTTTATAACAATATTGGACACTGTAACTGGGAATTTATGCCCTTGTGGCTCTATAAACCACTCAAGTACCCATCGTAAGTCCTCTCTCTCTCTCTCTCTCTCTCTCTCTCTCTCACTCACACACACACACACACACACACACGCAGATTATAAGATTTCATTCACTTCACACACTCAAGTTCATGCCAACTTCTGCTTGTATATGCCTCTTTATGACTACTTTATGGAACTATGGATAAATTTCCGATCAACTCTATATAGCAGCACGTCAAGGTTGGTCTCTCTCTCACGAACCACTTATACAGGGAGGACGGAGACAGTGGTTGTTGTGTTTTGACACATCAGCGGACCTGGTATCTGTGATTCACTATTGTTTTGGTATACCTTCGTTTGCAGCACATCCATACGAGAGAAAGTGGTATATTCGGCTCTTGTACCCTTGGCTATCCCTTTAATGTTCTTCTCTTTGGTCACTTGGAACGACGTTTACTGTAGACGATTACTGGTTGATAAGCTGCATGTCCAGACTTGGGCCACACCAGATTCACATCATGTGTATCGAGTATTCCTTGTCATGGAGAGATCAAGGATCAATATGCTTATTGAGAAGGCTATCCTTTGCTGCACAAGAGAAAGGAGCTAAGGTTATATGCCTTGGAATGTACAACAAGGTAATTACTATAATAAATAATTCCTTTAAGTACAATGACGTCTTATCTTCTATATGTGTTTATATATACTAACTTCTTGAACACGCGCACACACGTGTGTGTATATTATACACACACATCATGAACAGCTGAATGCAAACGGAGCTGAAGAACAACGGAGACTGGAAGATACACGTAGAGGTTAAAGTTGAGCGTGCACATTACAAGTTACCTCTGCAGTTACCGCAAAAATAACCCACACTGAAGGTAATATCCTGTGTGTGTGCGCGCGCGCGCGTGTATGTGTGTTTTTGTATATAAAGAATGATGCATTTTATACATAGTACGCATATGCACATCATACATGTTTTATATTAATTATCAGCAAATAATGCTATTGGTCCAGGCCATGGTTAAGTCTGTGCATGTTTTCAAAGCTTTTGAAGAAGTAAATCCCTCAGGAGTTTCATCACAAGCTAGTTACGGTGGATTCATTGGAGAAAGAGAAACAATGCAAGGGGTGTGTGTGTGCGTGTGTGTGTTTGTGTGGTGTGTATAGGTATATCCGTCTTGATCTTATATTTTTACTTTGATAAAGAATGTATGCATGCATATTCTTATATGTAGGTGTGTGTGTGTGTGTGTTGGTGCAGACTTGGATAGTGGGGAATGCACTAGCAGATCTGAACAAGAATATGCTTCCCTGGAACACACTTTTATTTATGCACATCTTCCCGCTATGTCTCTTCCCACTGGATTTAAACGACTCTGGACATGTGAGGTAATTATTTATAGATCTGTTTTTTAAATTTTTTTATTTTTTTTTTATAAATCTTTAAAACATTTCAATACGGGTTTATGGTCTTTAATTACATTGCATTATATATAACATGCACGAATGTTTAATTTATGAAAATTTTATAATGTTTTTTGAGGAGGTTATTAAGTGTTTTTTATTTATTATTAATACAGGGAAACTGCCACGTGGAGTCACCATCGTGGCAGCCTTACAGGGATGTACACTGTGGATGTTGCTAAGGAAGGTTGATAATGTTAAAATTTTAACTTATATAATATATTAGATCTTGTAAGATCCATGTGTACGACTGCATGTGCACATACTATTATTAGTGTAGTAAATTTTGATAGCCGCCAGATTGAATTCAATCCAACGACTATCAAAATCCATTACGCTAATAATAATATGTGCACATGCAGCCGTACACGTGGATCTTACAATCTTAAATTTATTTTTCATTGTAGGACATTTATATTATATAACATATATTTAGAATTCTTAATCTGAAAAATATATATTTTAATGTGGAGTTTCATTTTCCACTGAAAATATTATTATTTATATATATATAGAGAGAGAGAGAGCAGTCGGAAATGATGTATATTAAAAATACAAGACTTAATCTAATTTAGAGATTTTAGTTTCTTATTCTGTGATATATGTAATTAAAAATTAAAATAAATGTGGAATTTTTCTCAAGATGATGTATACACACATGCTATTTCAGCATATACGTTTGCTCATTTTTCTGCTATAGTTTTATCACACTATAATATGTTATACTTTATTAAATTTTAACTTGTAACATTTTATTATTTTTCATTATAAATACCTTGAGAAAACACTCCTCGCCAAGCTCCTGCTGGAATGAGTCCAGGTCTGCCAAGTTGGCAACATCGCCATCGTTTTCCAGAAACCGGGCTCCAATCGTCCACAACGCTTTGGTGCTCATACGTAGAAGGACCTGCGCTCGGTCTTCTCCATCTGCTTGAACTTCTTCCGTGGCGGGCCAGACAAAGTCTGAGGGAGGATCACGCCGTCCGGACTATCATCCCCAAGATCATCTGGAAGAGCAGCCCATACTAGACACGAATTCCTCAACTTCATCCATGTTTCTGAGCACCACCTGCCTCATTTCAATGCCAGTTACTGCATCTATCCGTTTGCAGTAAATTGCCACTCCTCCTTTCTGCATATCCGTTATGAGCTGAACAAACGGAACGCACGATGCATCGGCCAGAGAAAGAAGTTCCATAACGCCTGCCGTAATGACCTCCTCGTCAAAGTTTTCCGTTTCAGCCACACCCAGCACAGCTCCCTGTGAAAAAGGTCCCCGAAAATTCTCATCACTGCAACCAGATCGTTCTTCGAGCTGAGCGTGAAATGCAGGCCCTCAAACTTTGCGCCGTACAATTTCCCGGTTCCCGTTCACCCATCTGATAAATCTCTTGCTTGCCACCCAGCCCTCCACGATTTTACAGTATCCAACTCGCTGTTGCTCCTGGTACATCTGATCCCACAACTGCTCGTCTCCCAAAAGTTGCTCTAGAACGTCAGCATCGTCGCTTAAAATGTTCCCATCTTTGTCTTCGCTGACAGGCCCGACGATTTTCAGCGCCTGACGTACTAACTCGAAGTTCATCATTAATACCAGAGGCGCTTCGTGTAACGGAAACATCCTGTCCCAGAGCGTCAAGCTTCTGAAGAATGTTTTGAAGAACGGGAGTAGTGGCAACGAAGCTAGCAAAATATATTATGGTTTAGTAAAACCGCAAAGCACACAACACCTATGACACTCAATCGAGAGAAAGCAAGCACTAGTGCCAACGATTACCTTGAAACTTGAGATAAACGGTGGCACCCTCGGGCCGCTGACTCTCCGTTAAGTCACACCAGGCCCCGTTGTTCAAATACGCAACGCCCAAATCCTGGCCGATGCTTGTCTTAATGCTCTCAATCACTTCGCCAGGCATGTCCAATAATCTGGCGTTACTGCTGCCGATGAGCCGTGCCGCTTTACCTCATCTTCTGTCGGATCTAACCTCTCCCCACTATCCACGATAAATAGAAAACAGTGAATACTTCCGCATCACCTTCGTCCATGAAACCTAACAACAGAATAACCCTAAGACTGCGTCTGGACGGCACAGATTGCGCTTGCTGAAATATTCCTTTTTAAATAAAATTTAAGTCATGTTCTTTTAAACTTTATGAATATCCCGTATTATTTAAATATAAAAATTATAATAAGGTTAATTCTTGCTTAATTAACGGACATTTTCCTTTCTTGGGGTTTTTGTGTGCTCAAGAAATCAAATATCCAAAATATCATCTTAAATTTAATTTAATTTGAATTTTTTATAATACATTTTCTATAATTATTAAAAAGTAAATAAACACTGATTATATCTATATACACACACACAACACTTTTCTACGTCTTGCTACTGATTAAGTTATTAAACACTATTATATTTTGCAAATAGTATTTTTTTTATGAATAACTGTCTATGAGAATGAAGAAGTCACAAACACACACACGACACACACAGGGTTTTATATACGTTCATTTACATGTGTGTGTACAATGTTTGTCATGAATATGTTTTTTTTTCATATCATAGATATGTCTGTATATGTAAGTAAAGTCTATGTCTTGTTATATATGTAGAGAGAGAGTATGTATAGGTCCTATGAATAGATGTCTATGAGAGTGAAGAAAAAAACATAGTCATAAACACACACACAAAGGGTTTTATATACGTACATTTCCATGTGTGTGTGTAATTAATATGTTCTTTTCATATACTTAGATATGTCTGTATACGCTAAGTCTCTATGTCCGCGATATATGTAGAGAGAGAGAGAGAGAGTTGTTTTCATACACTACATATGTATAGTTCCTTTTGAGATGCCTAATGAGAGTGAAGAAGAAAACATAGTCACAAACACACACACAGGGTTTTATTACGCTGTGTGCACAATGTTTGTCATCAATATGTTTTTTTTCATATACATAGATATGTCTGTATATGCAAAGTTCTATGTCTGCTATATATGGAGCGAGAGAGAGAGTTGTTTTCATACAGTAGGTCCTTTTTATGAATAGATAGATGTCTATGAGTGTGAAGAAGAAACATAATCACACACACACACAGTTTTATATACGTACATTTCCATGTGTGTGTACAATGTTTGTCATTAATATGTTCTTTTCATATACATAGATATGTCTGTATGTTGCAAAGTCTCTTTGTCTGTGATATATGTAGAGAGAGAGAGTTGTTTTCTTACATTATTTGTATAGGTCACACTGGGTTTTTATACAGTCCCTATGTCTGTTATGTGTGTGTGTGTGTGTGTGTTTGTTGATGAATCTCCCACTCTCTCCCTCCCTCCATCGCTTCTCTCCATCTCTCTCCCGTCTCTCTCTCTCTCGACAAACTCTAAAAAACAAGTCATAACGCATTCATTACTTCAGCAGATAAGAAATTCTCCACCAACCTTGAATATGACATACATTCGACATATATCATATATATATATATATATATATATAATATATATATATATATATATATATATATATATATATATATATATATAGTAATATGCATGTAAATATAGAAAAAAAAATAACTTATATATATAGACATATATCGGACATATACGTGTGCATGTAGAAAATACACAAAAGCTTTTAATCTTAATTAAGTGGATTAGATGCGAGTATTCAATAGGTAATACCTAAGGCTATTTCCCGCCAAGAAAAGATTTCGCGCCATTGCTATGGAGGCAGGGATTGAAGGAGCGGCGGTGGTGCCACAGCAGAGCGAGTTCGATCCAGACTATTGCGGGTCTACTACAGTAAGATTTCTGTCATTCTTGTTTGTTTGTTTTTCTGCGGAATCTGTGTGAATCCGTCTTCTATGCTGATTTTGGTGTTAAATGTTGTTGTTCTGTGTTAAATGTGTGTGGAAATCTGCATCCGAAAATCGTGGATCTTGCATAGATGCACAAAATGGCTTGCATACGGAAAAGGTCCGATTAATAGCGAGAAATTATGTATACAGGTGTATATATCACACGTTATTTATTCTTATATACCGTATATCATATCCTATGTGTGTGTGTGTGTGTGTGTGAAGATATACTTATTAAGAGTATATAGATGGAAATCGTGTATAAGGACATAACTACATTGCATCAACACACACACACACATGCTATAGGAGCAGGAACCTTTAACAACACAATTAATACGATTGGTTTTATATATATATATATAATATATGTTTATGTTTATGTCTGTAGATGGGATTGTGATTCTTCTTATTTCGGAAGACGAGAGTTTTCTTTTACACTGGAGCATGATCTATCTGAGGTACATGTCATTTCGTGATGCTGCTGCGAACTCGAGTCTACCGTGTGTGAGAAGAATCCTTACAAAATATGCATTGGAGCTGTCTATAATGTTGATACATGCACAAATAAATATATGTATCTGATTGTTTATTTTCATTGAACTTTTTGTTTTCTACGTTCAGCTCATGCCAACGTTCAAGTGATCGAGTATTTGGTCCTGTCGAAAAGGAGCTTGTTTGGGACGTTGTAAGTATATTAAATAACGTCGGTGCATATAGACATATATAGAGATACAGCGTGTAAGTATATCTTGTCTAAATGGATTGATGTATAGGATATGACAGATTATGATGATATTCGGAACTGCTGTTCTGGACCCGACATTTGCTTGGATTGCTGGCCGCTTATGACCATTGCCATCAAAGTTGTTGACACGGCTTTGCGAGGTATCGTTTTGTGTTTGTGTATACACGGATACTTGCATACACACACACACACACAAAATATGTATGCACAGATACGTGTGTAGATTCAATGATGTATATATGGACAGAGTATGAACTAACATAATGCTAGTTGAAAATAACTATGACGCTCGTATCTAATATAAATTAAATTTAAATTAAAAGCTTTAGTTTAAAGAAAATTGGACTGTACACAATTCTTTTATCAAAAAAGATTAATTATTATTTCGTATAACCCTTTATAAATGCTGTGTTAAAAGACATTGCAGTTAGTACATGCAACATGTAATATAAGTGGCAGTGTCAATGTATTAAGACCCCCTGATAACTCATACATAAAATAAAGACACATACACACACACGCACACGCAGACATACATATATGTGTAAGTGTGATTTATATTGCGATTGTATATAAAACAAAACAAAGATATGCATAACAAAATTTTAAATGAATATAATCTCTTAAATCATGGAATATGTTAAAATAACTATAATTTTGTTAAATAAATACATACATTTCAAATATCAAATACGTTAAATAAACAAATTATATATATATATATAAGCGAAATAAAAATATATGCATATAAATTTGAATTAATAATATTGTTGTGAATATGCTTTTCTCACGTATAGCAGAAATATTTCTTCCTCGAGCATATACCACGTTGTAAACACACCAGTATAACAAATATAGGTGCGTGTGTGTGAGAGAGAGAGTATTCATTTAGAAGTATCCGTGTATATATACATGCTTATGTATATATAAATACATCAAAATGTATATACATAGACATTTCCCTTTATATGTGACTTACTGGACTGGAAGAACTACAATCCTGGAACATTACAGTAATAACAGGTTTAAAGCTGTTAATCTTCAAGTTTAGCATTGTATTAGTGAAAACAGTGATCTCATGACCACCAGTCTCCAATCCTCGAAGACTATACCTGTATGTAGAGCCTTATAAGCGATAATATATATTGAACTAAGTGTGTGTGTGTATATATATATATATATATATGGGCGTGCCTATATACATCACATAAACGTGTTAATATCGTTTATTAATGAGTCCCCACATATATATAACATATGCACGCAAACATGTGTATGTGTATATATATAAATGAAGATACATCCATATATACACAAAACTTTGTAAGAAATATGTTAAGATATTGTTTTGACATGTGTATACATCCCATATATACATATATGTGTTATAAAGGTATACATATGTATGTGTGTCACACACACGCACACACAGTTTATAGAGAATCTTAAGATACTCTAGATATTCATCACTTATGGGCATAAATTCATATATAAAAAAGAGATATCTACCCGAAAATTGAAACAGAACACACATATAAAACTTTACTTAAGATATTTAATCACATAAATGCATATATACACTTAAATATATATGCACAAATATCTAATGCCATACATACACACACGCATATATATATATGTGTGTGTGTGTGTGTGTGTGTGAAGTAATCTATGTATGAATGTACTTACACACGTGTTGTATAAATGTCGAAATACGTTAGATTTCTCTCTCTCTCACACACACACATAATAATTATAATCATATTTATGTGATCTATTTATTTACAATTTCATAAATAATACGTTAATATTTTAACTCATGAATATATACAACAATATAGTGCAACATGAAGCATAATCAAATAAAACCTTATATTGTATATTGAGTTTGTAAATAAAAATGAAAAAATCACCTGAAAGCCTCAGGCAAGTACTTGAACAGGCTTGGGTGGTGAAAGCTTGCATGGCTTAATACACTGGGACACGAACTCGAGGAACTTGGCCGTGTCCTTATACTTTTCCAGCACTGGGACATTGGGTCGAGGAAGAAATCGCTCTCCTCTGACAGTATCCACACCAAGCCAGAAGCCAAGCTTGGTCTCGTACCATAAAGTCGCAGGCAGGTCGAGGCTCAACGGGTGTTGACAAGCTTCAAATGCGAATATGTCCTCCACTTCTCTTAGGTAGCATGGCACCTTGAGACGGGAGCAGATGACAGTTGAACATTCCACACTAGCTTCTCCCACAGCTTTGAGAAAGGAAGCAAAGAAAAAGCAGTTAAACCAGAACAAGCAACACACAACATTTACCACTGGTCGTTCTCCAGGATAGCTTGGTGTCTCAGCAACCTTTCCACGTACGATGGAATGCGCTCGCCAAAACCAACCGGTGATTCCAGTACCTGCAAACGCCATTAGTAGAGCGAGGCAAAACCAAAAGCTGGAGTACCTCAGCTTCTTCATCAACATAGTCTCCAAGTACATCATCTGCCCAGAATAAAATCAGAACAGCGTGAGCAACAAAGAGAGAAAACTTACAAAGTCACAGATTTGAAATGGCAGTAGACAGGAAGAGATACTTGAGCAGCCACAGCCTTGCACGCGTACACAGTCGTAGACGGCCAAAGATGCGAGGAAAAGACGGAGTTGGGCGGCTTCATAGTGAAAAGCGAGGACGCCAGACCTGGTAATTTGCACTTATCAAGAAGCTCCTTAGCTTGCACTGCAGTGAGCTTCCCCCAGGCTGGGTCACAGTTGTGTTCCATGCTGAGAGAGAAGTACAAGTCCCAGTCTTCCTTTTGTAGAACCACTGCCTCTTTTGCATAAAACAGAGCAATCTCGCGTTCCAGTTCCTTGAGTTGTTTCAGAAGCTCTAGTGCTTCAGCATCAGCCTGCTCCTCCAAATGGTGGATGTGACCCCGGATAAATGCCAGTGAACATGCACAAGCAGGGCCCTGAGAGACACGTAAAATGTTACAACTTAAGATTTTTCATGTTACAAAAGACGAAATTACCTCATCTCTCCTTGGAGAGTTAAGAAGTAAGATGAGTGAAGTACGTTCTCTATCAAAGAGAATAAATCCCCGACACTGAAAAACAAAACGAGTGATCATATGAAAATTGTGAGATTGAAGCATGCTTACTGTTCCTTCTTCCACATACGTTCCAGGAACTCCGTAGCCAGATGATTATCCCCATCTCGCTCCTGGTTAGATTCTGTTATGCTGCTCCGCGTAGCAACTCTCCAAGCCAGGTCCTCAACATCTGGCTCTGTTAGGCTGCTCCGGTCCTCAACTTGAGCAGATTGTGTTGCATCTGGCTCCCGGTCAGATACAAGTTGAACATCACTCACAAGTCCACGAGCAAAAAGCAGAAGCTGACGCAACTCATCCCTGGTAACCAAACCGTCAAGGGCGAGAGAAGATACACAAGATTCAAACTGCTGTTCGTCGTCCAGCAGTAACCGCGAGAGATAAATCATGGCCAGCAAGTAGAGTAACTCCCGGTCATAGGCTACAGGACTCCAACTATCCGAAACCCATACGCTTGATGCAGCATGGAAGCATTCTGCCTCTCGCAGATCTTTCTCTGCCAGGCTGATTATCTCATCTGCTAAAACCCCTGCCCTGGATGCTGCACCATTTTTCAAGTAGTCTAACACCATCCACTCACCGCTGATTTCCTGTACCCACCCGTTCTGACATCGAGGCACTCCGCCTCAGCCAGGCGCTCACGTGGTGAAGCACAATACTCGCCCATAGAAATGCCCTGTCCTAACCCTAACCCTGGTATATATATAGATGTATTATAAAGGTATACATATGTGTGTGAATGTCCACACACACAACCTTTGTAAAAAATCTTAAGACACTATATATTCGTCACTTATGAGCATAAATGCATATATATATATATATATCGAGAGAGAGAGAGAGAGAGAGAGAGAGAGAGAGAGATTATGGTGTGTGTTTACTTATAGATTCATATATATATATATATATATATATATATATATATATATATAATATAAGTGTACATCTACCCGATAATTGAAACAGAAACACACATAAACTTTATTAAGACATCTAATTATATAAATGCATATTTGCACGTAAGTATATATACACAAATATCTAATGTCATGCATATATATATCTGTGCATATTTACATATCCGCTTCCATATATACACCATGAGAGATGTATACATATTTATCTATGTATCAATATACCACTGTGTGATATACAACGTGTTGTATATCAGAAGGTTAGATATACATATACAAAGTACGTAGTTGTTAATTCTACTATGTGGAAGAACATTGTATAAACTGGTAAGTCATTTTTAGTGGACGATCGGATTTATACAAATCTCAGTGCGTTTCTCAATACAACTAATAACCTAAGGTTTGTTTCATTTTTTAGTAAGCGCTTCTGGTATCAGACAACCCGGCTGCATCAAACCATTAGTTCTTTCTATATCTCTCTATATATATATATATATATATATAGACACACACACACACACACAGAAGAGTTGCTACATTGTGTGTTCTGTGTGTGTTATAAGTTTAACTCTATAGCTTCCATTGCATCTCACACACACACACAAGACTTACAACAGCAAGCATGGCCCATCTGCAGTGGATTAGCTCCGACTCCTTGAACCGCTCCTAATGCAATGCTAAACTCAAGGATTAGCAGCTCTTAAACTGTGATTATGTTCCAGGATTGTAGTTCTTCCAACGAGAGTAAGTCACATATAAGAGGAAATGTTTGTGGTATACATTTTGATGTATTTATATATACATAGGCATGTATATATACGGATACTTCTAAATGAATACTCTCTCACACACACGTGCGCGCGCACATATATTTGTTATAAAAAGATGGTGTGTTAGATACAACGTGGATGAGATATATATGCTGTAGGAAGAGTACGTGAGTAGAGCATATTCACAAGTAATATTATTAATTCAAATTCTATTGCATATATTTAATATTTCTTATTTAACGTATTGATATTTGAAATGCATTTATTTAAACAGAATTAGTTATTTAACATATTAATTAACCAGTATTATGCATTACATGTATAATCCATTGTTGTACATCCAATTGTTTTATATACAATCACACATAAATCACACATATACACGTGTGTGAATTAAAAATAATAATATTTAAAAGTTATCAAAAAAAAATTATTATAAGGGACACCACTTCAAAATAAATTTCATAAGAAAATCGTTTCGAACTTCTTATCATTTTATTCAGAGATCTTATGCGTTAACATCTTAAATAATAAAAAAAAAATTCAAATTATCATTTAAATATTAAAAAATGAGTACATTATATAAACACCTCAAAATAAAACTTCTCCTTTTAAAATCATTATCAAATTTAATAAGGCGAGCACATGTAGGTCAATATTTTGGGTCATTTCATTAGAAAAGAATGCATTATGCATGTTATATATAAGCTGATAAAACTTAATTAAAATCATTAAAAATGGCCGTACATGATAATATGTCCGTATTTTAAAAACTTAATAAGCTTTGATAAGTTAATGCTCTTTTTAATAAAAAAAAAGAACTAGACAAAGATCCAATCCATTAGTATATAACACACACAAAACACAACACACACAACACACACACACACGTAATGAAAAGCATTTCTATGAACACACACACATCCCAGTAGCGAGACGAGACGCAGGATAACGTTTTGGAATAGCTTTTGTAAGTAAAGTAAACGTGCCATGGAGTTAATGGCCTCTTAAACAGTGTCTATAAACTCGCTGTAATCACGAGTTATCCACCTTAATCCGTTTAAATCCCGGGAGAAATTGCGAAGCGGTGCCTGCTTTAGCATCTCCGTGTCGCTGAAACACCACAATAAACAAAATTAAATAAATAAACCACTTTATCAATGCTTATCTCTATCCCCATTGTCATGTGCATGCGTGCGTGTGTTTTGTGTTTGTGTGTGTGTTATACTTACGCTTTGAGGTCCTGAATACGCGACAATCGAAGTTTGAGAGCAGCTGTACGTGGTCCTCTCGGTTCCCAGTCACGTGACACCTCTCTCCTGATAAATCAACACATGTTCATGCATATGTTTTGTGTGTGGATGCATCGTGAATATCTACGACTCTGTATGTGGGTGTGGGTGTGTTCATAGATGATATATATACTCACCTCGAGAATTCTTCATCAACATAGATATTGAGCGGTGGTTCAATCGGAGCAGGCTTGGAAGCTCTATGAGGAATCTGTAAGTTTTTGACAAGGAAACACATCTTCAGCATTGAGAAACTGCTGTAGTATTCTACCACATAAGCCTTTTGTCTCATCTTTTTAGGATAATTAAACACACACCACACACACAAACCAAATGCGTAAGTATTACCTTGGCTGTGTTCCATTTTGATGCATGTTGGATATTCTCCTTTGTACGTTCAGCCTGAGTACCAAGATTGGTCCATACTGGTAAAGAATGACTACCACTGTTTTCTAATCCTGTTGTCTTCTTAGCCGTCGGAGAGTCCACAACACAGAAAACCTGGCACGTTCCATGGTTACACACACACACACACACACATACATACACAAGGCCAGATTTGTACGTATGTAATGTACGTGTGTGTGTTTTACATTACAGAATAACAACTAGCATGGTTATTCTTACTTCTGATTGGAGAGCGGCTGTATATGGCTTCGTAGTCTTTTGCAAAGGACGAACAGCGGTAGGTCCTGTGTTAGGACAGTTAGAACTTATTGTACTTTTGATGAGAATGTGTACATTTGGTACTGTAGTGTAGACAGAATTATAAGATATTATATATATACATATATATATTATATATACACACACCTGTTTTCACAGATCCAAACGACCTCACAAACCTTCATCCTGATCGTCCTGAAAATACTTGTTTCTGTTTGAGTTGTGTAATATAAAATAATTTAAGTGATAAGTAGCTTTACCTCTTCCTGTTTCTGTTTTGCATGCCTTGCACTCCGCTCAAGAAAGCTCCTATATTTGCTCTTCAGCTCATCAAGAGGATGCACTTGCCTTCATAAAACAGTATGATATGGCATAAATCCGTATGCACGCACACACGCACACACATGCATACAGAGAGAGAGCGCGACAACTGGTGATGCATTATACAGACCTGGCAATACCAATCTGGAACACGTCATTCGCTTTCGCAAAGTTCTTGCAACCCTCCAAATAGACGGCATACGATATGTAAAACAGTGCATAACTTTGCCCGATGTTATTCACCTCGAGGAACGTATAAATATCTCTCGGGTGGGTGCACCTGTCCGACTGAAAATTACACAATAACCCATCAGACACGCACACGCGTGCGCACAAAGACACGTGTATTTATGTATTTTCGAAAACTTACATATTCGAGCCACAGTTTCAAGTAGCGAAAGTCGTCCTTGTACTTAGCATCGTCGGAGAAGGTCCGTAAACACAACTCGAGCATCGGAAGGAGTCCCGACTGCGTTCCGCCAGATGGGTAGGCCTCTTTTGTCCATTCAATGCATCTGAAGGGGTTACATCAATCAATAAACCCAAACCGAGAAAATTTCACGTCATCTTACCTGATCCAAGGTTTCAGCGGGTCATTTCCGGTGTAATTGTCGATTTCTTCGAGCAAAATTCTGCCAGACAAAACGAATCAGAACTAGGATTTTACGTATGCATTGGGCAAATGATTTCGGAGCTCTCAAATGGGATTTCGCTCAGAAACAACGGGATTTCATGGGGAAAACATAGGATATCGATTACCTGCGTTGTTCCGAGAGCAGAGACTGCGCCGGCGCCTCGATCGCCTTGAGACCCTGATTGAGCTCCACATTCTTTCGTCCTTTGCGAAGCGGCTGCACATTCTCCTTGCTCAACTCCCACTCCATTGTAGGGATCTCAGCGACACTTAGCATCTCCATGATCCGTAGCCCCGGAAGAACCCTAGCTCTCTGCCAACGGTCATATTTTCAAAAGATAAATTTAAAATGGACGGTCATGCGCAAGCCATGTGTCATAAACTCGTTTAAAATGATCAAAACAGAGATATACCTATTTACATATATTTACAGAGACATACTTGCGTGCTATAAACAACTTAAATGGCATAAAATATCTGAACGTCAGCTCTTTAACAAATATATAAAATAATAATGTACTATACCGTTATAAATGAATTTAACTATATACATTTTTATTATTATCATAACAATTTTATATACGGAGATTATGTACATTTGCTCTGCATCCCCTTAGTTCTTCAAGGGCATCGTTCAGTGTCATCCGTGGGGAAGCCCTTTGTATGGGAGCTGCCTGATTTAACTCCTTCACGAGAGCACCAATCGCTGCATTCTTCGATGTCCCTTGTGCACACCACCTGTCAAACATTCTACTCTATATATATACACATATATACATACATACATGCGTGTGTGTGCGTGTGTGTGTGACTTATAAATATGTTTGGGTTACCTTTGGCAGTTTCCATGCTCATCTTCACTAGCAAATGGACAATTCACCTCTTTCTCATGCATGTCTTCACTTGCAAGGGACTGCTATAAGTTCTTCTAACCCCTGACAACTACAACTCTCCATTATACTACAGACACACACACACACACACACACACACTACGTATGTTTGTCATACAAAGCAAGATACTTACTGGAGTTTTGTTAGAAGGCTTCCTCGAATGCATCCCTATATAATCTGGTATGATCTCAGGAAGAATGGATACCTTCTCTCAACAGCCTGGTCTACACACGCATCGGGTGCACACTTCACAGAGATACACACTCGACCGAGCTGTGTATCCACTGGAAAAGGTTAAACCTGGTAAACTCCTCCGGTAAACCGGCAAGTGCGTTGGCCGCATCATAGGAGAGGTCAAAATCCATACAGTAGTTTGCATTCAAACATTGGAAGAGCCTGTAACCTGGTAAGAGCCTGGTTAAACTATACAGCGATCTCAACATAATAACCAGCATGTTCTTGACTGTATTTCCAAGGATTATTACTCGTTCGCGGATCAGCACACTGCATTATCCATCTCTCTATAAGAGAACGCTTTGGGACCAATGCGTTTCTTGTCAGGCTGCTGTGTAAGTATTACATCTAGCACCACAGGGTCTCTCACTGCCCAGTGAGACTTGTTCTTCACATATCGAAGAGTAACAACCCAAAACTTGTAGATTGTTTCTTCTTATGATGGGAATTCGGTACCCTGGCCGCGAGTATTACATTCATACTCTTCGTGAAGAACTCAGAGAGTAGATTACGTGGATCATCCATATCTATTATATCAGCTGAAATCGCTCAAACTACCATGAATTAGCTTGAATTCTATCTGCGTCTCTTCAAATCAGTACTGAAAGAAACCCTGGAATCCATCTGAGATATGGATTTAAATCTTCATAATTCTGCACAAGAACACAAGAAAATCATGAATTAAGTCTTAATTCTGCAGAAAAATACAGAGGAAATCGTGAATTTCTATGAACTGTGAATAAGGGAAAAACCTAGATATGGAGGAGAATCGAAGCTTGAATGAAAAGATAGCGGAAAGCTAAATCTGGAGAAGCTTGAGAATTAAGAAAACACTTGGGGAAGCGCCACTATACTGTTAAGAACTACCACTTATAAATTCCTTCACGATTCGCCTCGTCTCAATCCTATTTAGGGCTTTGTTTAACTAGTAATTATTCCACGTCAATTTGACGATAAAAGGAATATACTCTGAATATTTATATGGGACTACAACATATTTCTGCAGGGTGGTGGATGCGATCCTAACTGGACTGGTTGTCATACATCTCTTTCTCACACACGCGCGCGCGCACACGCGCGCGCGCACACACGCACACATACTGTGTTTCTCTTGCAACCAAATAGAGATTTGAAACCTGGTACAGAAACATATTAGCATGTACGTGTGTGTGTGGTGTCTTTGTTATAGCGTATAATATCCACACACATTTACGTATATATAAGACTTACCACCCAGACGAGTAATAGCCAGAGCGTCCTCCACTTGCACACACAAGTCCAGCGTACATAACCTATATTGGAACTGTGCGTATCTTATTCATTCGTGTATTAACGTACATCAATCTGTTCCTTTTGTGGGTAACATCTACCTTATTCCTACTCTTCATCATCTCTGTATCTATTTGCCACATCCTCCTGCCTTACCATATCAGCATGCCATGTCGCCTATGTTCGCCATCTAAGGACGCATCACCCTCTAGAAACCACACAGGGGGCTGCCATCTCCAACATATTATCGCTCGCATACTCCCGGGAGTCCTCACCAACCGCCCAAGCGCAGGCAGCCATTGTTCTTCATACACCCTATATTCACCTATGTCGCACGTAGCCCGTGCTTCCTCATAAGATGCCGCCACCAAGGACACCAACGTTACCCACAAGCACGCTAGGGTCCGCTGCAAACCCCACCTGTGCCCTTGAAACACCTCGGCATTTCTGGCTCTCCAAATCGTCCATAGTGTGGACCCCGCAAAAGGTACCATTGGTTCAACCATAAACCAGGCGGTTCCTCCATGATCACCTGTGTTCCGCCTGGATCAAAACTCGGTCTCTCCTCCAATCTCCCTGGAGTGCTCCATACTCCTGCAGACGCCCGTACATGCACAACATGCTCCCCTAAGCAAGCTGTCTCCCATCCTATTGTCGCATCCTCTGCCCTGCTCAACCTTTGCACCAGTGCCATGGTACGGTACCATATAGCCCTTGCTGCTCGGCAGTCCCACAAGCAATGCCTTTCCGTCTCAACCAGCCCACAACACGTACACAAATTGCTCGGCAATCCTCTGATGTTAGCACGCACCGCTAAGCTGTCCTGCAACAACATCCACATAAACGTCTTGATTCCACGACCAAGACCCTGTCCAAAGTTCTCGTCCGAACGACCGTGCAAGCGACTGTGGAAGGCCCACCCGGCACATATGTTCTTCCAGTTTAGTAGGCGCACGAGGCCCACTAAATGTCTCTCGCCCGATTCTGGGTTCATAAGCAAAAAAACCCGTCCACCGCGGTCCGCCACTTCCACATTTTCGGGTCCATGTCCAACTCTTCCACTGGTTGGGCTCGAAAGATCACTAAGTGCCTCCACTGCCCATGTGCTACCTCTGGATCGATCTCGGGCCGCTTCCTTGCCATATCTACGACTCGAATAAGCTGAGATCCAGCTAAGTCTGGCAAGGGGGAAAAGCATACCGTTTGAGGGTCAAGCCTGCCATCCTGTCCCACTTGGAAGCTCGCTCCTTCCCCGCGCTCTGTGTCTGCCACGTACCAGACTCTCTCTCCTATCCGGCACCAATCTCCCTGTCGGTGTTCATAGTCTGGCCATTGCCCTCCGAAGTCTTTCAGCATCTGTTCACGTGTTGACAAGAGGATGATGACTGCCTTCACCTCGCTGGTCGTTAAACGCCCCACGCTCCTGGCTGGTTCCCACTTGCGTAACCAATCCAGCATTCTCTGTGGCTGCATGTCCAAATCCTTGAGCTGCCCCACTGTTCGCAATCCCATGCCACCTCCTATACACCACCTTCACACCGAGTGGCATTCGCTCATCCCCAATGGATATCCCAATACCAACCGGATGCACAAGTTCATGTAAAAACAAAGGAAGGGCCAAGAGCTCTTCCAGTCGTGTCGGCCTCATCGGAACAAGAGCCAGCCGAAGTTCCTGCCATACTTGAGCAACGTGTACGAATCCTGTGCCGAAGGGGTCCTGAAGGGAGGTATGCTAAACATCCACCTGGGGTCCTCTGCCCATTGCAAGGCTGGTGCCATGGAAGATCTCCTCGGCCTAAGTTGCAGGAACGTTGCACGCATGAACACCTTCCATGGTTGATTGCCTGGGAAAAAAGCTCTTACCAGCATCTTGGACATCAATGCTCGTGCCGATGGACCTGGAGCCAAAATCCCATACCTCCATTCTCACGTGATTGCAAGCAAGAGTCCCAGCGCACTCGGGCTTGATACTTTTGCTTTCTGCTCGCCCCTTTCCAGATGTACACCCGCAACAATTGTTCAATCTCCTTGGTATCCTGCACACGCAAGCTCCATACCCCCGTGTAGAACCATAAGCTGCCCAGTAACACCGCATTCGCCACTACTATGCCGGTAATGAGAGAGGGCGGTTGCCCCAACAACTCATCTGCTTGAGGAGGCGTTGAAGGATAAACGCCTGTGTCGACTAGTGTTGTACTCCGCGCCCACTGAAATCCTAGGTACCGCGTGGTCTGCCCTCTTTCTACCCAAACAAACCCCCAAGCCTCTCCCCATCTTGGGCGTTCCTGTCACTAAGCCACACTCCCCTCGACTTATGCCAGTTTATCTTACCTCCCGCTACGAAGTTGAACCTATCCAACAGCTCCTTGACGCGGCCTAGGTTCTCCACCGTTCCTAAGACTAGCAAGCCTGTATCATCCGCAAACAAGCTATCTAGCACAGATCGTTCCATTGGTGGGCCCAAGTCTCGCAAGGAACCTTGACACGTTGGCAGCTGGGATCCCCGTTGGTCTACACGGCCGGTTACAATGCAGGTATGCGTGAAGTGCTTCAGCTGCATCAGAAACAGGTATGGAGCCATCGGGCAGCCTTGACGACTGATCTGGTGAGGTGTATCGAGCTTCCCAACCATCCGTTGATCACTAGCCTACTAGTTGATCGTCTATAGAGTCTAGCTGTCCATCGCACAAACCTCGCTGGAAAGCCTAACTTTCTCATCACCAACTCCAGAAAGTTCCAATCTACCCTGTCATACGCCTTTTCTCCATCCAACAACAATAGACAATATGGATCAGGTAGGTTACTCGTCCATTCGCTAGCAAGCATCATGGTGGCAACATTCTCGTATAGCTGCCTTCCCTTGAGAAACCCGTTCTGCGCGTTGCAAGCGATGACCCTCATTACCGGCTGTAGGCGGTTGGCAAGCGTCTTCGCGTAGATCTTATATATTGTGTTCATCATTGAAATCGGTCTCCATCCTTTCACCTCCGCAGCATCCCCACTACCTTCCTTCGGAATAAGAGTTACTAGCCCGTTCGTGAACACTTCATTCCACATCTGCCTTGGATGAGTCTCCTTCGCCCAATTCCACTCCGCTAAGACTGCCGCTCCTATCCACCTCCATGCTTGGACGAAGAACTCCATGGGTATGCCATCTGATCCGGGGGACTTGTCTCGCTCATTTAGTGCCCGGACTGCCACAAGTAGCTCCTCTTCGTGAACGGCCTTAGCAGATTCTCCTCCATCTCAGGTGTGACCGCACGAGTTAATGTGGCAAGCACTGCTTCGCATCCCCTTGATCGTGCCGTTGGCCATGGTTCCGCCGTGAAGAGCTGCTGGAAATACTCTGTACCTATTTCTAGCATGCCGTCCACGTCCTCACGAATTTGGCCGTTCTCATCCCTGAGTCCAAAAATAGGCTTGCCTTTTGTGACTGGGCGGATGGCTCGAAAAAACTCCGAGTTAAGCGTGCGCTCATTCGTGTACCAACGTAGATCCCTAAGACGATGACAGTCCATTGCCTTTTCCGCCTCCAACTGTTCTAGATGGTGTGTCAATGCTACTTGACGAGCAGTCAACCATGGGTGTCCGGGATAGTGCTTCAACAATCGTTCACTTGCAACTAAGCTCTCGCGAACTGCTCGTATCCTGGTAAACACCCGTTGGTGCGCTGCTTTGAACCTCTCTATAGTATTGCGACACATATTCCAGGTATGCTTAAGCTCTGTTCACCTGCATCTCTTTTTCCATTCTTGTTCCAGATGGCTCATGATCATATAAGTCTCCGAGTGATAGCTGCTGGCCTACGTTGTGCTGCTGGCTGATCTGAGACCTTCACGCGTACTGAGACTGGGGCATGATCGATACTCCAAATCCCTGCCAGCGGGTTAGGCATCCACTCCGTTCCAAAAACCACCCCGAAAGGTACACTCGATCCAACCGTTTACTGATTGTCCTGCCTCCCGGCAAGCCACCTGACCAAGTAAATCGGGGATTATGAGGTACGTACCCATCCATTCCATAAGCATCCGTGATACCAAAGTGCAATTGCAACAACCTCCATACTTGCAGCTCATCCTGTCCTCTTTTGGCATCCAAAATGTGCCGAGCCACCATTGGGTTTGATGAGTCGTCTTCCATCTCCAACATATTGAAGTCACCTCCAATAATCCACTCGTCCACATCATTCGGCATCCACTGTATGAGTCTTGCCATAGTTCTATACGCTCTGCTGACCATCTCTCTGCATGTGCATATATGTTGAGGATCCCAACTCGCCGACCCCATACCTCCAACACCAGACATTGTGCCCGACTTCGCGCTACAATCTCATGGCGGACTATCAATCCACACCAACGGTGTGCCAATCCAATCAACGTACCCCCTGTGTGGCCGGTTGCTGGATTCCAGAAGGTTTTCCCTGTCGGGAAAAACACTCTCCCCTCCCCCACATAAACTGCTGCAACATGGTGCTCCTGTACTAACAGCACGTCACCATATTACGAACCCCCATCTCTGCAATGTTCTGACTTATCCTTGCTCGTCGCTTCACTCCCACTGTGCCATCGTTTGCCAGCCCGTTGACATTCCATGTAACCACATTAAAGCTCGTCATTAAGAGGAAGTTGAACCCGGATCCGGGATCTGCCCGGTGTCCACTACCCACACCAAGTCCGTTGGCAATGTCAACTCCTCTGCAAACTGCAGCTCCGCTACCACATAGTCCATCGTTGGCGCGAAGTCTTGCACTACGACGTGCACTGGATTCTCTTTACCCAACATCATCTTCAAAAACTGCACCAGCTCCTGCTCCTTCTCGAATCCTGGTGCAATCAAGGGGATGTCTCCAATACCTTCCGCGTTACAAGCAACTCCGCGAGCCATCCTGTCGCTTTCTCCATGGGTACAGTCGCTTTGATCCTGATCGCTCTCTCTTCTCTACCTCCTTCTCCTTCGAAGCGATTGCTCTCGAGTTTCAGCCACCTTCTCCGAACGTACGTCTGTCACAACCTTTTTGCCTTTCCAACCACCAGCTCAGACCGTTTTGGTGCAACGTTCTTGCCAACTCTGGTTTTGCCAAGGGTGGAAATCTTGGCCTTCTTTTTCTTGACCACTGTTTGCTGCTCCGTTGGATTGTTCGCGCCTTTACCACTTCTTCGGGTTCGGTGCAGGCGTGTCTAGTTCTCCTTCCTGTTCCAACTCGCAAAACGGTTCCCCGTCATCGTCATTGGCCTTGGACTGGCTGGGGGTGAGGCTCGAGTCTTCTTGGGGGTCTGCCATCCATCCTGTTCGTCCTCTCGTCCCGCTTTGGTCACATCCTCCCTTTGCTTCTGCTTCTTTGCTGCCAGTTTCCTACACTGATCAACCTTGTGGCCTTGTAGCTTGCAAAACCGACAAGCCCCCTCACCACCTTTGAGTACCAAGCCCACCCGAGCTCGCTCAACCCACATGGTTGTTGGATACGTTCGATTTCCAGGACCCGCATCTTAACCGGACCTTGAATCCCATGTACCGGCTCTGAGATGGTGTACTCCGTTGCACCCAGGTCTACCGCCAACCGATACATCAGCTCTTCTGTCTCGCAAAGAGTGGGGGTAATCCCCATACCTCCAACTCCTTGCCTTCACTTGCAGCCAAGATGCCATCCTTGTCTTCCACTGAGAAGAAAGGCATCCACTTGCTGAGAACAGCACGGTAGGGTCCCATTCGCAATGTCTTTCGGTTCAGTAGCTCCTTCAAACCATTGGCGTCTTTCAACATTGCTTCAAAACATCCCCGGCCGAGGTTCCGAATACGCGTAACTAAACACTGTTGCCCTGGATCCCCCATCGCAGCATTTACCCAGTCCCTGGTTTCCCCAGTCGGTGGATATCGCCCCATGAACAAGATCATAAACCGGTTTCCTTCTGCTTCAGTCGGTGTTGGGTGCGTAGCAACTCTTCTTCTTCATCCTCCGATAGGTCAAAGACCATCTCCATTTTCCATGCTCATTGAGTATCCACTAGAACGTTTGGAGCGGACACCAGGTGAAACCTGAACCACTTTCTCTACAGGGACTGCCACCCCAACTGCTGCTCTTAATTTCTCTCCTCCCCTGTTTGCCCACGCATTCGCAACTTTAGTTGGCTCTTCCATCGCAACCTCTGCCCGAGGTGGATCTACTGCATTCTTTCCAGCAAGTGGGACATGTTCAGCATTGCAAATGTATGAAGCAACGAGCTTCAACGTTTCTGTGCAGACGAAGGAGGCTTCCAAGGGACCAGTGCATTGTGATGCCCACCTTGCGGAGAAGGCACTTTTTCTTGCTTCTTCCAAGCACGATCTTCAGCCTCCTGTCTGCACAAAAAGTCTGCAATTATGTGTGCTCTCTGCGCATCTTCCTCATTCTCCGATAGGCTCCACACATAAGCAGTTGGTAGCTGCGGAAGGTCCTTCCCACTCCAACAAACTTCACATGCCTTCGGCTCCATCTGCTGTATTGTGAAGCTGCCTTTTGGCCAACCAAACCGATCTTCAGCCATGCTCCTCAAAGCTGCCTCTAGCCCTTCCCCTGGATGAAGGGCACGCGAGCCAACTCCCACTGTCCATCTCTTGTACTATCCTCAAAAAAGTACTTGAAGAGTTCTCTAGCCGCAGCACACGAATCCACTCTTCCAGTTCTTCTGGGACTTTGTGAGTGTGTTGAGCACCTTCACGCTCCTCTCTATCTCAGGCAGCTCCTCAGTACCACCTTGGTAACCACTGCCAGAGCTGCCGCCTGATTTGATAGCGCATCTGCCCGCACATTCTCCTCCCGTGGGACATGCACCATTTCGAAGTGCTCAAATTACGTTGATCAGGATCATCACATGTTCAGCATTGCCCGGAGCGACGCCTTCTTCACACCTGCTTGACCTCGAACCTGCTTAGCCATCAATTCCGAGTTGCAAAACGCCCACTGACCGCGCTCCTGCATCAAGTGCCACACAAAGTCCAATTGTGAGCCCCCAATACTCCACTTCATTGCTTAAGAGTGGTTGGAGAACTTCCTGTACGATGTCTCCGCTCATCCCTGACAGCACTGCACTCGCACCCGCTACACCCTTAGGATTGTCTTTTGCTGCTCCATCTGAATGCAAGTACATCCAGCCGTCCCCCCTGCTCACTTGCTCCTAGCTCACTGCCCGAGCCATCAATACTCTACCCGAGCTATCCGCACCATCCGATTCCACTCCTGTCCCTGTTCGATCACCTTCCATCCCTGCCTCCGAAGCTCTCACACACAGCCCTCAACATGTGTATCCTCTTCGTCTCTACCATTTCCTGCTCCTATCCTGCTCTGTCCACCCTGTTCTACTCTGCTACGCTAAACCCTAAACCCTGATTTTGACCAGGAACCCTAATTTCCTGCTTGGCTGATCTCTCCGATTTTGCACAATCCCGCCGAATAGCCTGAAATTCGTCTTGCCCATTTGCAATTCCTGCCCTTGCGCACAGATTTAGCCCTCGACATTTCACATCCATATCCATTTCACTCCTTGCAGTCGCCTTATTTCCTGTTCATAGATCCGACCGGGCCAGATCCCACCTCTCGCTGCTACTACTCCTAGGAAACTACCTACTGTATGCTACACCACCTTATCACCAACGAATGCTTCTGCTAAAAAACTTCACTAAACACATGGCACCAGTGTGGCGCCATGGCGGTGCCCCCCACCCAGCTCAACTCATCCACACAGAAAGCTCTCGTCAACAAAGATTACAACTCGTCTTGAACCTCTATTTATATATGTATTTGCGTACATAACCTATAGAGGAAGGTTGCAGTTACATCATTAATTAGTTATTAAATTTAATATATGTGGGCTTGAAAGAGCAGATATATTAAATGAAATGTCGATATATTAGTTTACAAAAAACCCTGCTTATATACAGGAGACCTCCTGCCACGTGGCACACATGCGACACGTGGCGCTGACACATGGGGCCAGATCACCACCCATGTGTCACTACGCATGTGTATATACACATGCGTATATACGGTATGTTACTAATATACAGTATCTTACACTATCCTCCCCTCTGCGGCTGTGTAGATGGTGATGGATCTGATGGTCCTGGATCCGTGTGAGCTGGGCCATCTAAGGTATGACCAAATGTACTCAACGAGTCTCGAACGACAAACCGTTTCATTCGAACCACGTGAACTATCTCAACCTCATGAGATCCCACCAACTGTACTTGATATACCTGAGGACCAACCTTTCGGAGTACTCGGTAGGGACCAAGCCACTTATGTAATAAACCAGTTGCAAGCCCAGGTGCAGTCAGCTTGGGAAAACGTACCAGGACTAAGTCACCGTCAGCAAAATCTGGTGGAATTTGATGTCGTGCATTGTAAGAAGATTGCTGCCGCATTTGAGCTCGACCAAGATGTTCAGCAGACTCTGCACGCAGAAGAGGCAAAACAGCATCCAAATGTCGAGCCCACATCTTTGCATCCTCGGCACGTGGCAGATTCGATGATAACCCCAATTCACTAGGCAACTTAGGATCATATCCATACAATGCCTTGAATGGAGAGATACCAATCGAACTCTGAATGCCTGTTACATAAGCAAATCTCAAACATCGCAAATACCAATCCCAGTCCGTGTGATTGAAGTTCACATACTTCGAGATCATACCCTTGAAGGTCCGATTCAATCGCTCCACCAAACCATCAGTTTGTGGATGATACGGAGAGGCAAATGAATGTTTTACCCCTAACCTCTCACACAACACTCGGAATACCTCTGCAATGAAAGCGGGGCCATTGTCTGATAACATCCGCTCTGGACAAGAATGCTGCAAAACCACATTATCGAACAAAAACAAAGCTGTTGACATGGCAGTTGCATCCGGAAGAGCACCAACCTCCACCCATCGAGTTAAATAATCGATACAACAATGATGTACTGGTTACCTTGAGAAGAACGTGGAAAAGGTCCCATTAAATCCACTGCAATTAACTCAAAAGGGCGAGAGACATTGATGGATTCCAACACCCCCATGGCCCGAGTCGTAGAGGAATTCCGAGTTTGACAAGTGGGACAGCTTTGAATATACCTGATCACATCACCACGCATGCTGGCCAATAAAATGATCGCGCAGCTTCTCCAACACTCGTTGGTGACCAAGATGACCTCCAACATAGGTGAATCATGATATGCTCGAAGAAGGTGTGGAACATATGTAGAGGGTACAGCCAAACGCCATCTGTCCTCTGGATTTGTCCCAATAAAATACAATAAACCATCCTGAAGTCGAAACTGAGCATGATATTGTCGAAACCGAGGTTCGGAAGACGGATTTGCAAACGCATCGCGTAATTGCCTCGTCCATGGTTCATGTTTTTGAGCATCCTGCCACTGTTCCAAGGATGGTAAGTCGGCATCGAATACCTGAGGGGCTTGTATCAAACCGAATGCTGCAACTACTATGAGCAGGCAAAGTGGAATCGGAGAGGGGTGCTCGAGAAAGTGCATCCGCATCCACCATTGTTCGCCCAGGCCTGTGCACCACCTTAAAGTTATATACCTGGAGACGTAATGCCCATCTGGCTACGGACCCACTAAATTCTTCCGTTTTAATAAGGAAGTGACAGCAGCATGATCACACTCCAAAAGTGTTTCACTCCCATGTAAGTAGGCATGAAGTCGTTCAAAACCCCAAACAGCAGCAAGGCATTCTTTTTCAGTAGTGGAATAATTCCGCTCAGCCGGCGTGAGTACTCGACTAATGTAAGCCACCGGGTGTCGAATTGAAGAATCCACAGCATCAGTTTGCATCAATACACCACCAATACCAACATCTGAGGCATCTACTCGTAAAATGAACGGACGAGTAAAATCTGGGTATTGAAGCAATGGTGGAGTTGTCAGGAACTCTTTTAACTGGTCAAATGCCTGCTGACACCTGCGAGTCCACCTGAAAGATACCTGTGGACGAACTAACTCCCGAAGAGGGGCAGTTCGATCAGTGAGATGATCGATGAATCGACCCAAGTACTGCACCTGCCCAAGAAACGCTGGACTTCCTGTACTGTACGGGGACGAGGGAACTCTCGAACAGCTCGCAACTTCATTGGATCCACCTGTAAACCCTCTCGAGATATACGGTAACCCAAGTAAGTGGTGTCGGTCGAACCAAACACACACTTTTCAAGTTTCAACTTCAGGCCAACTTCTCGAAATCGATCAAGAACGCGCCGTACATCACGAATGTGATCCTCCCAAGAACCAGACCCATGAATGAGCACATCGTCGATAAAATCGGCAGTGATATCAGGCATATCGGAAAGAAGCTCATCCATCATGCGTTGAAAGGTGGCAGGAGCTGAAGTCAATCCAAAAGGCATGACCAAAAACTCGTAAAGACCAAATGGTGTCCGGAAGGCCGTTTTGGAATAATCCTCCTCAGCCATAGGAACCTGCCAATATCCTGATGCCAAATCCAACTTAGTAAACCATCGACTCTGACCCAAACGATCTAATAGATCGGCAGAGTTCGGAAGTGGATAGACATCTTTGATGGTAACATCGTTGAGAGGTCGGTAATCCACACACAAATCGAGATCCATCAGGCTTGGGAACCAAATGAGGTTCACATGCCCATGGACTCCGTGACGGACGACACACTCGTTTACCAATCATATCAGTAACAGCTGTTCGCATGGCTGATAACTCCTTTGGTGACCTGCGTCGAACCGGGACTTTGAAAGGCTTTGCATTGCCGGTGGGTATACAGTGTCGAGTCTTCACACGTGCACCTTGGGACAGATCAAATTTGAACAAACTTGCATACTGTTTCTTAAGTTGTTCGATGCAGTGTGCTCGACACTCAGGTGACGGATCCGGCATTTGAACCTGTTGAGATGAACACCACCCCAAAGGAATCAAAGGAGCTGTATGCGTGATACAAACAGCAACAAGCTTCTCTGGACGTAAAGGAACAGACTGCAAAGACACAGACTCCAAGCGTAATACAGGAGGAGAGAGTGAAAAATCACATGTACCTTTCGACTGCTTTAACCAATCACATCCCAGAATGATGTCAAAGACCTGGGAAGGGACAACCCTAAGAGACCCAGAGGGAAACTTACATTGGCACCCAAACCAGCGTAGTCGAAGTGGTGTACTGTGATACTGCACGAGACTGCCCATTACCATATAAAATGTGCAAGACCTTATCTGCACGTCTTAAGGGTAATGAGCACCGATGCGCTAGAGAAGTAGTTATGGAAGACATACTGGATCCTGTATCCACAAGCACTGTGACTGAAAGATCATTCACTCGTGCAGAAAATGTGAAAACTGGATGATCTGGTGGAACTTGCAAACCCTTGATATGCATAGCGAAAAAACATGGAGGTGAAGTCTCCATCGCACGGGATCCCTCCGTCGCCCGTACGATTACTGGTTTTCCGCAACAGATCCACCTGCAAGAGAGGTCGTCATCTGGAAGCTCATCATCAGACATAATGGCCGCCACAGGCACACCATCCGGAACATATGGTCGCCAGCCTGGATGTGGTGGACGCCAATCAGGATACACATCGCATGCCCGCCAAGTATGTCCAGGTGCCCAACAGGCCCAACAATGAACTTGATTGGGTCGACCTGCATTGTTCCGATTCCTCCTGTCACGAATCCGTGGATTTTGACCACCACGGGCAGGTACTGGAGCAGGTGCAGGACGATTTCGTGGAGGTGGTCCACGGGGTGGGCCCCGAGGTCGACCACGAAAGGCTTGCCGTGCGGGCACATATGCAGCAGCATCAACCTCCATTGGATCAGCACGCTGAACAAGAGGAGCAGGTAACCCAAGGGGAACACGGCCCTCACCAGGCACCAACTCAAAACGTTGAGCTAGTGCAAAAGCTTCCTCCAATGTGGTAGGACGAAGAGCCCGAACGAATCGAACAAGTTCGGGTCGCATAGTTGGCCATAACATACCGAGCTTAATAGGCTCAGGCATGTTAGGATATGCACGCCGAACTAAATCCCCGAACCTAATACTGAACCGCATAACAGACTCACCAGGATGTTGTCGTATCGCATGCAGTTGTTGGAAAGCATCATCTGAATCCTCAACTTTGCCAAACGTACGTTTGAGGCATTCCGTTAACCGATTACTATTGGCTTGAATCTCCGCAGCCAATCCATTATACCACTTGAGCGCAGGGCCTTCCAAACATGTAGGGAATTCTCTGAGAGCACGGGCCTCATCCCAACCATGGTAACGAACAATGACTTGGAAATGATCAAACCAGTGGTATACATCATCTCCCGGATCACCACAAAAAGATCGGGGTCGAACCCTCGGATTTGTGGCCTGTGAAGAAGATGAAGGAGTACTAGAAGCAGATCCCCCGGCATGAGGCTCAGACGGGGAAGAGGAGGACGGACCCTCAACAAAGCGCTCCAACAACTTAGTTTGTGCATCAATAGCAGTAGCAATAATGCTAAAAGCCGTCTCCATGTTCATTGTCATGGAAACAAGAAAAAGAAAAGGCGGAAGAAAGGAATACCCAACTTCTCCACCAATGAAAGAGCAGATATATTAAATGAAATGTCATATATTAGTTTACAAAAACCCTGCTTATATACAGGAGACCTCCTGCCACGTGGCACACATGCGACACGTGGCACTGACACATGGGGCCAGATCACCACCCATGTGTCACTACGCATGTGTGTATATACACATGTGTATATACAGTATGTTACTTAATATACAGTATCTTACAGGCTTAATTATTTAATTATTTAGTTTACTATTACTCATAATTTGTAAACTGGATCTTATTATAATTCTTATTCTTCACATGGTGAGTTTATTTTTAAAACTCTTCAATCTTTTATTACTAAGTTAGATGTGTAGTTTAACTATTATTTTAAACCCGATGAATTTATCCCTTAATTATTTTCTTAATTTATTGAGTTTATCTCTAAATTACTTGTGATTTATTCTTAAGTAATTTCTTTAATTCAATTATTATCTTTAGCATAATGAATTTATCATTAACTTCATATTTGAACTTTACTATTTAATGACCCATAATTTAATATTTATTCTAATTTAATGAATTTATTTTCATTTAAATATTTAACCAATATTATTTTTAACATGGAAATTTATTTTGAAGTTGGACCCTTAACATATTTATTATTCTTAATTAATTTTAAATTTAACTCAATGTTATTTTTAACTCCATAACTTATGTTATTTTATGACTCATAATTTAATTATTATTCTTAATTAATAAATTTATCTTATCTAAATCCTTAATCCAATTATTATTCTTAACTTAATAAATTTATTTATAATTCAAGTTATAATCCATCTAACCTCATGTGTTTAAGATAATTGTCAAATTCAATTTAGAATAACCATCAAAATTAAGTATAAATTAACTATTAAATTAAGTTTAAGATAAATATTAAATAAATTTAAATTATCATTAATGTAAAATGAATGTGAAATAAGAGTTAGAACAATTGTGGTTGTATAATTGTTGAAGAAAAAAATTTAGACATTTATACATACATATACATCAACATATGTGTTAAACGTTGTATATATAAAAAATTCTAATTATTAATTTTAAAAACTAACTTAAAAAAAAAAAAAAGAATTCTAAGGTACATTCACAATTTCCTTCACCATTTTGTTTTATTCCTGGTCAAACTGTCATCCTATGTTAAACTATGATATAATATATATCATAAATATAATTAGTAGGGGTCATTTCGCATCACACTTACTTAACAAGTGAGTTTACATAAGGGAAAATGGATTCATACTCGCCATTAAGTTAAGTAACCACTTACTTTAAGGGTTTGACTGTTAAGGCAGTAATTAACTTACTTACTCAAGATTTTTAAGCCAGTAGGGTAGTGATTTTACAATATTTTCTTAACTTTAATTTATTTTAAGGAACAATGCAAAAATAAAGAAAATTTAATAGAAGTGGGTCCCTTACCCACCCTTAACGACCCACGAGCTTCCATCTTTTTCACAACCTTTTTAAAATAAAATAAAAATTATATTTTCCATGCGTAATGTGTATTTTATATGTAAAAATATTTATTTTATTTAATTTATTTAATTTTTATTTTAACATATATACTTAAAATTAAAAAAATAATACATTGATTTTTTAAAGTATTCTCAAATACCAAAATGTATAAAATTTAGTTATCTATAAAATGTACCCATATACAATATTATATATTAAGTATAATTTATTTCACCATATTATATTTTTTATAATAACTAAAATCACTTTAAATGTTAATAAAATTAAGGATGGACAATATTATTTAAATGATGAATACTTTTAAAGTGGTTAAAAATATTTATTACAAATTGAAAACTCTCCTAGTTATATGTGGATATTATATATGTGTGGTGGTGTGTGTGTGTGTGTTGTGTGTAACGACCATGTATATAGATAGCATTACTAACTCACGTGCACACACACACGCACACACACAGAGGCACGCACATACCTTTTTTTAGTCTATCGATATAAATATATAATGTATGTAGACACACACACACACATATAATGTCTTGCATTATAACGTTTACTTAAGACCTACACACACGTACACCTTTTTCAGTTTTGAATTCAACGAAGTTTGACCCGGTTTTTTACCAGATGCTAACAATCTCCGATGGTTTTATTTGATTGGCAACAAACACCTGATTACATTAACATTAGTATACATATAATGTGTGTGAATTAGATGTATATAACACATATAAGAAATTTAAAAACTTGGAAGGCTTCAATTTGAATGCTCTTGCTGGATTCCTGGCAAAGACTGATAAAAGTAATATCTCTCTCTCACACACACACAGCGTACATGTATATATGTGTACATATAGATATACCTTAAGAAGGTTCATCATTATACGAAGGCTCTCTTTGGAGTTCACGTATCTTATCGTCACAGCCGCGTTGGATCGGTCTAAAAGCATATCTCCAAATTGTAAACAGAATATCAAAAACATGCAGATATCTACATATGTGTAAAACACACGCACGCACGCACACCACGAGTATAACTATATATTCACCTTAACAGCCTCGGAGTTTTATTCTTGGAAAAACTGAAATATATCACAAAAATAAAAATAAATATAAAATAGGCATTATATACTGTAGGTCCACAATCTTATTTATAGGACACTCACTGTACACTAATGTACATACATGCAAATATTATACAATAGCCGTAATTATGCATAGTCAGAAGTTCCGTGTCTGTGTGTGAGGTGTTATTTGTTCGATCATATAATAACCGTATAATGTATATAATGAACAATATGTTGAGTTGTCTACACACTTAGACTATATAGATAATATACATAAGTTTTATTTTTGTATACTTCACCAGTGTAATTACATCACGTTATGTATTAGTTTGGTTCGACATATACCTTGAATTCACAACAAGGATTAAACGTGTTTATAAGTTTTCAAAAGAGTTAATTAATGGTATGTTTAGTTTTAGAAAATCTCTAGTAACAAATAGATCCCTAAACATTTCTTACGTCTGTTTCTCATTCAAAAAATTTCAGAGAGCTAATTTAACTTTTTTTTATTATGGATGGTTTTATATTGTATGCATATGATAATATTTACATATCACATCATATTATATATACAAAAATGAATTATATTCTTCCAACATACAAGAAGAATAATGCATGTGTTTGAAAGATTTATTCATATTAATTGGTGCACGCGTGTGCTAGAGATTACTTTATGTAAATATGTAGATATTTAAGAACAGAAAAATAGAAACTATATTAAATTTTGAAATTATAACATGGGAATATGTTGTTTAATTAAATCTAAGATAATGTCATATACTATTTAGATTAAGAAGTTTAAAGTATGTCATATACATATACATACATACTGTAAACTTCTTTATATAATTATGTAATACGTACTTTAAGTTTAAAGTACTTAAAATATAAAACCACGTATATGTATATGTATATGGTATAATGTAGTTAACGGAGTTGACGAAGAACATACGGGTGATCAAGTTTACTCTGTATGGAGCAAGCTAGACTTGGAGGTATACCGTATGTGTGCACGTATGTTTGTATGTATACATGTGTGTGTATGGAGTTATATAAGTGTGTGTGTGTGTGTGGCCAACATGCTCATGCTTGCGTGTATGCCTGTTCTCTCTCTCTCTCTCTCTCTCTCTCCTCTCTCTCTCTCACACACACACACACACACACACAATTGTTGATATACAGGTCGGAGATATTGCACTACATTATGGAACTATACTCCATGAATATGGCAAGGCAACTCTCTCTCTCCGGCAATATAGACACATGTACATGTACGTGTGTATATACAAATATATATCCTTTTACCATATATACATATATATATATATTATGTGTATATAATTAATCTTTCTTCTATACCGTTTACTGCATGCTGTTTTTCTTGTTGCAGTTTTCAACTTCCATCTTTTGTGTGTATAAATGTACAACATATTTGTATCCATGTATTTGTAAATAACACACACTAATAAACACCACAAATACACTATAAACACAGTACAGGAACACACATATACATAATATTAATATATATGTACATATATAATAATGTATCCATATGTATATAATCCACTTGAGATTAAATCTGAAAGTAAACAGAATATGTTGTCCCTCTCATTGAAATTTTCAAAAGTTTTTAAATTAACTTCTTTATTATCTATATATGCTGCTATTTATTTCAAATAATTAAAAACACACACAAAATTAAAAGAAACAAATTCTTTTTAAAAAAAACACATTAACCATTATACCTGCTGGTAATGTCTTTTTTAACTTTATCAGTCTATCTGACGGTTTAATATGTTGAATGAAGGTTAACTTATTGGTTAGACAATATTAAAACAGAGTTTAAATGTTGTGAATTAAATTTCTAATGAGTTTAATTGACATATTTGTCTAGAACAGATAAGAACATACATTAAATAAAATAAAAAAATAAAAAATAACAAAATCTAGTTAAAATTTTGACATTATTCTTATTTTAAATTTTATTTAGCTACTTATCAGATTTATTGAACTTCTAATTAATACCTCTTATATTATTCAGTGTCTATAAAAGAAAGTAACTAGTTGAAAACAAATTATGGTCCCCAAACTTACCGAACCCACATGTTCGTGTGCGTGTGTGTGGATGTGTAGATACGTCCCTAAGAAGTTGTGTGTGTGAGCAATATTTAACTAGACATACAATGCATGTGAAGGGCGTGGTACTAGTGAAGTCTCTCACACACTCTCTCTCTACACAACACCGCACACACACACACACATATATATTGTCTAACACCTATACTTTTACACACACGCATATTTGTATCCAGTGTAAAGTATAAGCCACATGACTGAATGTTAAACTCTATGGATAACACACATATACGCGCGCACACATTCTTAGATTTTCAATACATTTCATATTATACATAATATCATATACATTGAACATTCTTAATTATAATCTTTCATCAAATAGCCAATATTAATATTGAAAATATTTTATATTATTATATTTCTTAAATGTATATTAAACTAACTCTATATGCAGCATCATGAACGCTCCGTCGTTAAAGGTTTAGAAAATTTAAATTAGCATTTCATTAATGTCAACACGTTACCATTATAACTAATAGAACCTTAAACACATAAAACAAATTTTAAAGCGAAACTTTAAAAAATAAATAATAAATAAAATTATAATCCACTAATTAAACTCATCAAACTTCCTGCTTATACATAAATACACACGCATAATTTACATGGATACGTCAGTATTGTCTTTGTGTGTACACACGCACACATTCACTATATATGGCATGTATATGTCATGTGTGTGCTCTTATAACAGACGTGGATTTATCTTCAAGAAGTTGGTGAATATATTTCACATATTATCGTATGTGTGATCATTATAATTACAATCTTCATCAATATATAGTAATTGGTACATATAATTAATCGATATAGTCATGCATGTTTATACTTTGTTATACAATGGATAAATAAAAACAGAACTGTGTAATTTATTAAATGCTATAATGCAGTAAACGTACTATTTTGTAATGAAGCCGAGTGGTCTAAGGCGATTTAGTTCAAATCCTACAGGTGTTAGTTAGTATTCATATGCTATATCTATATTATATTAATTACATTTCATGTGTACATTTAATTCAACATAAGTAAAAAGTTTAAATTATTTAAAAAATGTACATTAATTCAACATAACTAAAAAGTTTAAAGTATAAAAAGAAACCAATTAATAGTCAGCATTTATCAAAAGAGAATATAATGATCCAGAGAATGTTCTCTCTTCCGGGCTCATCCAACTCAACCTGTACATACATAAATACACAAACGTAAGCTGTATGGTATGGATATGAATTTGTCAGTCCTAGTATAATAAACTGCTCCAATAATGTAATTACAGAATCTAATTAAAATTTTTCACATTAATAATACATGCTTATGTTAAATTTATTTAACTACTTCAACTATAAACAAGATATATAGTTATTTCTTAAATATAAATTAAACTCAGTCGTCGTTCACAAGACCGCTTGTCTTGTAAAAACAGTTGTAAAAAGTTTTAAATTTAAGTTTCCTTTTTACATATTTGACCATTGTAATTTGTAACTAATTAAAAACAATATAAAAACCATTAAAAGAAGCCCCGTTTTAAAAAGATGAAAACTTAAATGAAGAATTGTTAATCCACTAATTAAGCTCATCAACTTCCAACAAAGACATAAATACACACTCATATGGCATACTTCATCTTAACCTCCTTAAGTTGTTAGCATTCAAGTACACAGTGTCTTCTAACAAATATTCACAACACGCGCACACACACAACACACAAATGTATGTGTGTGTTTGTGTGTATATGTCACTTGCATATTTATAAAACATTGAAAGTCCCAAAGCCTTTTAAAAAAAGAATAATTAAAAATATAATATTTTAATACACTAATTAAACTCCTCCAAGCAGGTATTCCCAGGTTCTAATTAACATGCACACACACATATATCCATGTCATATACATAATAATGCACATTACATAAAACAGACATGTAGACTCAAGGATGACAGGGAAATAAATAATGTACACATTTTAAACTCAATAAAGACATGGTTACACCCATTTTAGCTAACACACAGAGTATTTCAACAGAGAATATTTAAATTATTAATATAATATGTATTTATTTGTATATATACATTCATATAATATGGTAAATAATTACCAAAGAGACATGCAATTGCATTAATCTCTTAATATTTGTCATATATTTCAAAGTTATATATATATGATTCATATGTAAGATAACCTGGTTCAGATCAATATTATTTAATATTATAATCATTATATTTCTTAAATGTAAATTAACCAGTGTACAGTACTAGACGGCAACTTCTCGTTATAAATTTTTTAAAAGTTTAATTACGAGAAACAACCAAAATATATAAATAAAAAAACCATTTATAAAGAAAAAGCATACTTAAAACACAATTATTAATCCACTAATTAAACTTGTCAATTATAAATAAAGTACAATCCATACACTGAAGATATTTTAGTATTAATCCACTACTTAAACTTGTCAATTATAAATAACAGTAAATCCATACACTGAAGATATATTTTTAGAATTGTATGATCCACATAATGTTTCTTTCTCACACCTGTATATAACATATATACACACGGATAATTTGCATGGATTTGTCAGGTGTGTGCGTTGTGTCACAACACACACATGCATGTAAACGTATGTTTATATGAAGTACATAAATATAAAGCTATCTATATTTCGCATTAATATCATATGTGTAAAGGATACTTAATATTTAATATACTACATATGCTGCTATCTATTTCAACATAAATAACAAAAACACATAAAGTTGTTTAACCATTAACTGATAGTATACTATCAATACACTATGAATGTATATTATTTAATATGTATGAAAATATACGTGTAATAAGTATATCATGATTATCTTCTAAACATACCTGAAATTCTTTATTTCATAGTTACACTCATCATATGTGTGTGTTATATCCATGCAAACATTCTTAATTCCAATCAGTATATACAAATTTATTATTAATATAATTATATTTATTAAAGATTTTAGAGTTTAAATGATGTACACAAGTGACCACTGTAACTCAAAATAAGCTCTTTAATTAAAAGAAGCAAACTTAAAAGATATTATTAATAAGTAAGCTTGTTTCTTAAGTAGTTTCCACACCCACACGTACGGTGTAAATGACTCAGCATCTGCTCTACTTTTCAGCTAAATACCATCTCCATATCTGGATTAAACATCATTAAATGACTCAGCATCTGCTCTACTTTTTCAGCTAAATACCATCTCCATATCTGGATTAAACATCACATTTTTTGAGATTTTTAAACAATAGTTTAATTACAGAATAATTTATAAATATTAATTTTAATGATAAATAGATTTTATAATTTTGCATAGTACTGCGTGTGACAGCTGTGGGATTTGAACCCAACGCCCTTATGATTGGAGCCTAAATCCAACGCTTAGACACTCGGCCAAACTGTCATTACAATTTATTGCAATTACAGGATTTGATAAGCATTTAATCTTAACACATAGTCCTTACATTTATCCATACAGTGCTAATTTATATGTATAAAACTTGTTACACAAGAATAAATGATTATTACATATATTGATTAATTATATGTAGCTTATACATTGTAAATAATATAAATTAAATCGTTTATATAAAGAAAATTGTAGAAATCTGGTTGATTAAGGAGGAGAATGCATTACATCTACATGTAATATTTGTATGTGTTTATAAATATATAAATGTATTAATAATTATAATCATAAGAAATTAAAATATTAATCTTATAAGCTAATTGAATTGTGAAGAGTACATCTATATGTAAAAGGAATTTAAGTTTTATTCTTAAAAAACCTTCGACAATGTATTAAAAATATTATGTATTACAGATATACATAAGTTTTTTAGTATATAACTCATGAATATATACAAAAATATAATAATATTTTTATAATATGGTGTGAAACGTGAAGCTATATTGAACATGAAGTTATACATTCACAAACTCTTGCGATGTGTATGAGATTAACGCAGTTGCACGTATGTTTGCAAAACTTGTAACATCTTAAGTCGCAGTGGATATTCCACACACCCATACACACACACACACACACACGTAGATATGTTTCTATATACCTATGATCGCTATTGAAATTAAATAAACGTCATACTTTATGAAAGAAAAGTTACAAACTCCGATTCGTGAATATCCCGTAAACATTATGGCTTATGCTTAACAGCACAACATAATACATACAATATATAATAAATATAGATTCTGTATTATAAATAGTTTATATATCATATTAAAAATTATATATTGAACTTTTAGTAAATTTTATAAAGTAATATTTTGAAAGGTAGAATGGATTATACTTGGTTATAAATATAATGTTTTGAAACTTTATAATGTTTATAATGCAGAGTTATTTTTATAAGATTTTATAATTCATATAGTTTTTAAGCTTCAGTTCTTAATATATATATATATATATATATATATATATATATATATATAACAGCGTAAAACAATAACAAATTTTAGAAAGCAACTAATTCAAAAACAAATTATGATCCGCAGGACATTCCTTCATTACAAACCCATGAACTGGTTAGTTTTCATGTTTGTGTGTGAGTGTATGCTTGTTTGTTTGTGTGTGTGTGTGTGTAGGAACAGATACGCCCCTGAAAGTCGTTAGTGTGAGCAGTTATGAATAACACACCACAGTGCATATGTATGAACCTAACAAACTGTAAACACAGCAGAGGAACACATATACACACATATACGACCTTCGAGAGAAAATACAATATATAGTACATATACATATATTAAATCTCTCTCTCTTTCTATCTATACCATCCTCCATGTGTATATACATAATAATGTACATTAAATAATACAGACATTTAAACTCAAGTAAGATAAGGAATTAAATAATGTACACACATTTAACTTAACAAAGACCTGGTTACACCCATTTTTAAGCCACGTGACTGTTAAACTCTATAAGTAACACATGCACACAATATTTAGGAGAGAATATTTAAATTATTTAATATGTATGTAGATATACGTATAATATATATCTATTATATATACATTCACTTATAATTATTGTGAATAATTACCAAAGAGACGTACAATTGCATTAATATTTAGATTTTGTCAAGATGTTTCAAAGTTATATATAATGTGATTCATATGTAAATAACTTGAACATTCTTAATTCAAATTAATATTAATTAATATTTGATATCATATATTTCTTAATTAAACACTGTACAAGTATAAGACCGCCGCCTCGTTATAAAGCTTTAAAAAAGTTAAATAATGAGGAAACACATCAAACATTTCAAATCAAAAAGAAACCATCGTTAAAAGCTCTTTTTAAAAAAACGAGTCAATTATTAATCCACTAATTAAACTTTTCCATAGTCACACACACACACATATATATTAGAATTAAGATAGTTTGCATGCATATGACACACAACGTATACATATATAGGCTAGTTTTCACAATTAATTATTTTAATGATTTTATATGCATTTGAATTACAAAGATTAATTCATTTCAATTTATATTAATCAGTATTAATATTCTTATATTTATTAAATGTAAATTAACGCCTTATAACATGAAGATCCCTCCTTAAAAAATGATAGAGTTTAAATTATTACATATGTGACCCAAACTAAAAAACAATTATTAATCCACTCATTAAACTCATCAATTATAAGCAAGCTTTCTTCTTAAGTAGTTTCCACCAGTGTTGGCCAAATTCCAGGGAACTATGACATGCTAACCGTTTTTTTTTTTAAATTTTCAGGTTCCAAAAATAACTATAGGAAGTGGTTCCTTTTACATTTTTTAAATATAGGAAAACTGCCTTCTTAAATTAATATAAAAGGAAAGTTTGAAGGTTTAATTTAAACTTTTTAAGAAATAACTTTCTATATATAGTAGTATATTCTTTCAAATATGCTATTGAATATTCTAAGAGAATATATAAAATATACTTTAATCAATGTGAACTACCCAACTACTGCATTGAGTAGTTCAACGTAGTAAATTGAGTAGTTCACATTAATTAAGGTATATTTTCATATATTCCTTTAGATCTTAGGAGAATGAGCAACATGAGCTTGAGCATGAGCGTAAGAGGAAAAAAGAGAAATGGACCATTGGATAGCTAGTTTGGCAGAGTAGAAAAGCATTGAATCAGGAAGTTGAGGTGGTGATTGAAAATCAAGAGCCTGAAGAAAACAGGATCAAAGATGCAAGAAAGTTTTGGAAATCAAGCTGGGTGTTAGAGTATGATTGGCTGAGATTTGATTATGATAAAGGAAGAGTGTTTTGTGTAGCTTGCAAGCAGGATAGGGGTAACAGGACTATTTTTGGCAAGAATGGAGCTACAAATATCAGAACTTCAGCCTTTCAAGAACATGCTAGAAGCTCAGCTCATAAGAATGCCATATGGTTGATGGAAAAAGGAAAGTTTTTGGATATAGTTGTTGAGAAGCAGCAAGTTCATGTGGATGAGCAGCTAACAACACTCTTCAAGGCTGCTTTATTTGTTGGAAAAGAGGATCTCTCCTCAACAAGTTTCAATCTTTGTGCTTGCTCTTGAAGTCTACTGGTTGTCATTTGCCTTCACATTACAACAATGACAAGGCATGCAAAAAGTTCATCTCTAACATCAGCCACATTTTAGAGAAGATGTTTCTCAAAGGATCAATCAAAGTCTTTGGTTTGGGCTTATGATTGATGAGGCCACAGATATAAGCACTGTTCAGCACTTGATTTGCTATGTTTGCTACGTTGAAGAGGCCGAAGTTAAGCATGCTTATTTAGGATTATTAGCCTTAACAGATAATAATGCAGATGCTATTTTCAAAAAAATTATGGAGCTTGGTTTGGACATGAGCAAGCTAGTAGCATTTGGCAGCGATGGAGCCTCTGTGATGGTAGGGAGAAATACTGGAGTTGCTACAAGGTTGAAGCAGTCAATCCTTTCATCACATCTTTGCATTGTGTAGCTCATAGAAGTAATCTGGCAGTGGGGGATTGTGCAAAGGATGTGAGGTGCAAAGAGATGATGACAAGAGTGGATAAATTGGTGAATTCTGTAGCAGCCTTTTTTTCTAGGAGCTCTCAAAGATCAAGTCACTTGCAAAGCTTACAAGAAGAACTTGCTTATATTCCAAGTAAGCTTGAAGCAATTCAAGGGACCAGATGGTTGTCTAGACATGCAGCTGTTGACAAGCTTTGTACAAACTTTGAGCCTGTCATGGAGATCTTGAAAGAGGAGAAACCTACTCTTTTCCAGAAGCTAGCAGATTTTACAGTGGTTTATGTATTGCATTTTCTGGCTGATGTTTTACGTCTGGTCACTGACTTGAACCTTGACTTTCAGAAAAATGTTTGGACGTAACCTTAGTGGCAGGACTAGTGGAGACATGCATCAGACAAATAGAGATGGAGTTTCTAGAGGAAGCACCTATGGATCTTAATGCCTCAAAGACAGACAGCAAAGGGTATGTACTTGTTCTTGATTATGGTCCAACAAATGGACAATTGCATGCACTTAGAGGGGCTGTGAAAGGATGTTTTTAAGAGGGATTGAACTAGATAGAAGTGTGGATGGAAAAACGGATTTAGATTTGGCTCTCCAGTTCCAGCAAGACTTCTTAAAAGTGGTGGTGGAGAGTTTAAAGAGAAGGTTTAAGGAGGCATGTGTCTTGGAGAACTTCAAAGCACTTAATCCTTTGCATATGCCTACAAGTAATAGAGCTTTGAAGGATTATGGTATTTTGGAAGTTGATGCTCTTTTGAGGTTTTATGGAGAAGATAAACAGGTTGCTGGGAAGAGCTTTCTCAAGCTCTTATCTAAGGAAGCTGTTCTAGTTGAGTACAAGAAGTTCAAAGTTCAAGCTTCAACAGAATGGCAAGGAAAAAGTTTCTTGGAGGTGATGAAGATTATTATGTCTGTGAGAGCTTACCAAGAGAAGTACTCAGAGCTTGTTAAGCTGGGAGGACTTGGAAGGTTCAGTGTTGTAGTACAGCTATCTGTGAAAGAGGATCAGCAACTAAACCATATCAAAGATAAGTGGAGAAACAGATTGAAAACCAGCACTATGGATTCTCTGTTGAGAATTGCTTTACAGGGGCCACCAATGGAAAAACTTGATGAGTTTCCCATTCATCTAGCAGTTCAACATTGGAAAGCTTCTGGGAAGTATGCTAAGCATCTCATGTAAAAAGGTACCATTTAAAATCACAAGTTTTAAGAAATCTTACTTATAAATTTTTTTAATTACAGGAAGTTTACGGCTGGATTTCATATTTCCTTTTTTATTTCAAAGTTGTAGGAAATTTTATAAGTTAAAATTTTAAATTTTGTAAACACTGGTTTCCACCCACACATCCACACACATATACGGAGCTAAATACCATTAAGAATTGAAGTTTAAAAAATATACTTAACAATTATAAAATCTTATAAAAATAAATAAACATTACTAAGTTTCATAACATTTATAATGACATTCTATTTTATAAAAAAATATATTCTATTCTACTTTTCAATACATTAATATACAAAAATTACTGCTTAATATGATATAAACAACATTTATAGAGTTTTGTATATATTCATGAGTTAAGTATTAAAACAATTAAGGGATCATATACTAATGCAATATTAAGCAACATAAATAATCTAAATTTTAGCAAATGCATAAGTTCATTCACCTTCTATTGTAAAAAAAAAAGCTTTAAATATAAATAATATAATATTCCATTGATATATCATAAATCTGGAATAATTTATAGAATTTAAATAACTATAATATAATTAAGTTTGATTATTTAATAATCTAAATTTAACAGATAATGTTATGAATTAATATAAATATAAACGAGTTATCTAATTTAATACCAATTTTTTTTTTAAATTTAAATCTTATCTTATATTTTATTGGTACTTTTAAATTGTTTTTTTATTAAGACAAGATTAAGTGACCTAAAAAAGAAGCCATTTTAGTAAATGATAACTTTTAACAATTATAATACAGTATATCAACTGTTATATAGCTCTCTCTAGTATATACTTAAGGGTTAGAATGCATAATACCGCCCCCCCCTCCTAATTATTTGCTAATTTGAGAGGCGCCGCCCAAATATGGCGGTTCCCTAATCCACCTAATGTAGCCATATGTGTATGTGTGTGTATAATCATTTTTTTAAATTAAAAGTTCATAATTAATCTCAATATGTGTATCACATGCACACACATATATTGTCCTGTCCACGTGTATATTATTGCAATATTTCATTTTTACTATACTTAGGGCACTGCCATATTTGGGCGGCGCCCCAAATTAGTAACTAATTAGGGAGGGGGGGGGCGGTATTATGCTGGTTTAATGTTGTCATTTGGTATATATTTTGTATTTTTTAAATATGTATATATAACAACAATTGTAGTTTCAGGCTGGACACCCCTCGTTGTATTAATTTAATTAATCTTAATTGATTAACAAAACATTAAAAACTAAGTGAAAACAAGTATTTAAAAAACTTTCCTTATAATATATTTCTATTATTACATAGGGTCATATTGATTAATATAACTTCGAAGTGGTTGTGATTATGTTTGTTATTTACTTGAAAATTATAAAGTTTGAAAAAATAGTTTCTATTTTTAAATAAAATAATAAATATATTATACTCGAAGATGTATATTATTATTGTCTATTATTACAACTTCCTCTCATTACTTCGTTCTAAATGCTTTTTGCATTAAACTCTTGCCTAATCATACTTAGCTCTAGCATGATCCTGCATGTATACAACACACACACACTATAATATCATTTTAAGTAAATAAATAATCCTAATTAAAAAATGCATATCTAAAAATCTAAGTGTTACAACTTAAAACTTTAAAAACCTTATTAAAAAGTAGAATGATATTATGCAATAAAATATATGAAAAAATGGTGGTTTATTATAATACAAAATTGTACCCTGGAATCGTATAACCATGCACATCACCATATAAAACTTTCAAACAATAAAACATATATTATAACTATGATTTTAACATAAAATCAATGCGTTTCAGTACTATGTGATATATATTATTTATAAATATTTCCCAAGTGCAAATTGTACCTAATACAAAACACTTATACTCAACCATATTGTGGTGACACACAAAATGTTGTGTCATATAGTTTACATATACATAACATTGTGTGCGTGTGTGTGTGTGCAGATCATAGATACAAAATTCTCTCTCTCTCTCACACACACACACTGCAGAAATGAAGGAACATTCTTGTGTAACAAGTTCATGCATGTTTTATACATATAAATTCATACATGTATTTTGTATTGAAATAGTCACTACTTATTCATAAGTGTGGTAAATGTACAAGAGAACAATCCTTTCCAAGCATATTCTAACTTATTCCCTAGCCCCGGCTACCCCTCCTAACTAGTTAGATAGCTACTATATATATGCCTCAAGTCGCTGCCATATCACCTGTCCACGTCAACACTGCCATGTCACTCCCTCCACGTCAGTACTTATCCACGTCAACACTGCTCTGCCACGTGTTCATGCATTTTATACATATAAATTCGTACATGTATTTTGTACATGGATAAATATCTATCGTCCTATCTTGTAATGACACCTGACACCGGCAGGTAAAGCATTTTAAAGTATAAATTAGAAGGTACATACACACACCTGACAAGGGTGTATAAATGACTCGGCAGATGCTCTATTTTCTTAGTATCCATCTTTAAGCGCTCTTCTTTAATCTTAAGCAAACTCTTAAACACCCGCATATCCGCATTAAGATCCTGTGCAACTGGCTTGAGCTCCTCCACCAGATCTAAAATTTAAAATTAAATAAATAAAAAAATTAATGTAATGACATACACATATCCATGTGCATAAACATAAATAATGTACACACATTTAAATTCAACATGGTTACACCCATTTAAGTACGTGACTAATAAACTCAATGAGTAACACACACACGCAATATTTAATTTTTTTAATATGTATGTACATATACTATAATATGTATCTATTTATATATACATTCACTTATAAGTCCATATGTTTCAAAGTTATATAATATGATTGATTCATATGTGAAATAACCTGAACATTCTTAATTATAGTCTTATATATATAAGATTAATATTAATTAATATTCACATCATTCTGTTTCAAAAAAGAAACCATTTCAAAGAAGCTCTTTTTTAAAAAGAATCAACTTAAAAAAAGCAATTATTAATTCACTAATTAAATTTGTCAATTATAAATATATACTGCCGGTTCTAGATTGTACATAATGGTCCGTTCTCACGTGCTTTGTCTGTATATATACATAAATACACACGCATAATCTGCATGGATTCGTCAGTGTGTACATGTGTATGTGTCTCACGACACATTCGTGCATGTATCAAAACCATTACATTATTAGTTTTATATATTAAAATAATTATAAGATTCCTAGGTGAGTGTGAATAAGTTTATAACGGTTATAGAGTTTGATCTGTTAAATTTAAATTAGGATTTTAATAAAAGAAATCTTATATTGTATACATGATATATTGTATATAAATATATCATATGACTAATAATACATGCACACACAGTAGTTTTGTGGTAGTAAACTGTGAAAATACTCTGTTGTGGTAATAAACTGAAATAATATATGAATGCTTTTACAATCCAGTTTCTCTTTTGTATTAGTGATAATTAATTAAAATTTAATTAATTAGCAAATATTAAAATTAAGGAAAAACATGTATTTAAGAATAATTAATATAGCAAATTGTGTATACAGATGAATATCCTCTAAATGTATATAAAATTATCTTAATAATTAACTTAATTAACTATGATTAAAAAAGGGGGCTGGACTGTGAAAACTAGCCAATAAATATATATTTGACAGTTAAATAACAACTAAAATATGCATACAGAATAACCTACAATCTTTCATAAATGTATAATAATTAATGTATTAATGATAATTAATATTTAATATTATTACATTTCTTCATCATTATGTACATGCTGTTATCTATTTCAACATAAGTAATTATTAAACTCTGAGCGTTCTTTTAATAGTATACCATCGATACGCTATGGATGTATATATTATTTAATATGTATGAAAATATACAAACTTAATATGAACATACACACGTGTGTCCATTTTCTCTAAACTAAACCATTTAATTAAAATCAATGTAAATGCTAATTAATTTAACATAATTAAGTAAAAAGTTTACCTTCTCTCTGTTCGAAAAGCCTTTGAGGCCTTGGGAGAACTTTGCTCTTTTTCCAAAAATATCCATAATGTCTTCCTATAAATATACATTGTAATTCATATATTATCCTTCGTCTAATCCTTTAAATTTAAACACAGTGTTGTACTTAAAATTATTATATTGATGAACACTTTAATAATATTTATAAAATAATTAATACCTATTACTGAGATAATGCAAAAACATGAGAAAGCGATATTAAGTTTTACTATAATGACGACCTCATTGAAACTATGCAGTTTTTACGCTCCTCAATCTCGTGTACTGTTTTCTTCTGAGATCCATCGAGTTTCTTCAACAGCTAAATCTAAGTAATAAAAAAATATTATCATTAATAATAGCATAAAATTGGTCTACTTTACAAAACATGAGTTTTTTTATAATTTTATGTGATTATGTCTGTTAATTACTTGGAGAGTATTTTGACATTGAAGAAATAGTTTAATTTTTTAATTAAAATAAGAAATATATTATACTCGAAGATATAACATTAATTATAAAGAAAAGCTATTACTCGTATTAAATGCTTGGAATTTGCATCAAACTCTTGCCTAATCATACTTAGCTCCTGGTGCACAAAAATATACTTCACAGTGTCACACACACACTGTGTGTGTGTGTGTGTGTGTGTGTGTGTGTTTGTGTGAAATATACAACGTATTTGTGTTTGTGTACTTAAAATGATATTATAGTATATTATACACACACACACATGTAAATATATAATATGCATATGTGTCATATAAAATATATATTAGATATATGCATATATGAATAGTTGTGTGTGCGTCTTGGTGTGGACATTTAGATAGATTTATACACATAAATAAATAACTCTTAGTTAATAAATGCATATTTAAAAAACTAAGTGTTACAACTAAAACATTAAAAAAAATTTATTCTAATAATGGAATAACTCATATACTGTCTAATTATATGTTATAAAATATATGAAAAAAAACTGTTGATTTATTAAAATACAGAATTATACCATGAAATCGTTAACCATGCATACATCTATTCTTAGTTCAAACTTTAAAAAAACTAAATATATATTTATTACCATGATTTTAACATTAAATTAATGCATTATGATATATAATACTTATAATATTTTCATTAATTAAAAAATGCACCTAATATAAATATTTTACTCGTGTGTACACACGCACACGCACAATATGCATACGTATACGTCCGACATGCGTAAGGGTGTGGGTTCAAAATCCCATAGCTGTAGCACTTTCTTTTACACACGTACACAGACATATTTACATTAACACACACAATATATGTTAATGTAAACACACCTAATACACACATTTATACTCAACCAAAGTGTGGTCTACACACAAAATGTTCCGTCTGTGTAAGATTAGCACTGCTTATTATATCCTGTAATTGCTACATATCGTAATGACAGTTTGGCCGAGTGGTCTAAGGCGTTGGATTTAGGTTCCAATCCGGAAGGGCGTGGGTTCAAATCCCACAGCTGTCAATATTAATATATGTGTGTGAGATGTATCATGTGTATACGTCCCTGGTTGATTGCATCCCTGCACTTATAAATAAAAAAGCGAATATTCCGATATGTTATAAATGACAGGTTTGGCCGAGGGGTCAATCCGCAAGGGCGTGGGTTCAATCCACAGTTGTCACTCTATAAAATATCCACAAGGTCATGGGCACTAACACTTAAACTCGACCGTTTATGATCTTTATATACCATGTAATATTTGCTGATGTTATATTATTATAAGATAATATTAATAATATAAGTTAATTATAAAATTTAGTTTATTTTAGAACTTTAATGAAATAGAATAAAATAAATTAAATATAGATATTTGATTTATAACAAATCTAGTTTAAAAAATATCTTTAGAAATAAATGAAAAAAGAAATGTTAGTAAATGCCATAAATTTTAAAATAGCTATATTAATATATAATATATATGTTTAATTAATTTTAATCTGAAGTAAAATCACTGAATATTAAGTTTTTATATGTTTTAAAAAAAGTGCATAGTCAATCTCCTTTCACAATCCTGTATAACAAATATACATACGTGTGCGTGTGCGTGTGCGTGCGTGTGAAGAGTGAGAATATTCATTTAGAAGTATCCGTGTATAGATACATGCCTATGTATATAAAAGATCAAAATGTATACACAGACATCTCCCTCTTATTGTGGCTTACAGGTGTGTGTGACGCGCGCGCGCGTATTCTCCTTAAAGGATATAACAGGTGTATTATATATGTAAATTATGTTATATATATCAAACTATATGTATGCATGTACGTTATGCCTTATGACTTCAACACATAATATATATACATATATATACATACATAACATATATATATATACATATAAATATAGATAGATAGATAGATAGATAGATAGATATAGATATAGATATAGATATACTATGATATGACTATAGCACACACGCACACACACAATATGCATACGTATACGTCTGACATGCTTAAGGGCGTGGGTTCGAATTCCAGAGCTGTAGCACTTCTTTACACGCTAATACACGTGTTTACATTAACACACACAATATATACACACTTAATACACACATTTATACTCAACCACTGTCTGTGTAAGATTAACATTGCTTATTAAAATCCTGTAATTGCAGTAAAACGTACCATATTGTAATGACAGCTTGGCCGAGTGGTCTAAGGCGTTGGATTTAGGCTCCAATCCGGAAGGGCGTGGGTTCAAATCCCACAGCTGTCAGTATTATTAAGTGTGTGCAACAACTATGTCCCTGTGCTATATTTCTTATAATGAAATTAAAATTTCTCAAAAATTTAAATTAATTTTTCATATGTATATTTAATTCAATAAGAAAAACACATCAAAAAGTTTAAAAATATTAAAAAGAAACAATTAAAAAAAAAACTTTGTTTTAAAAAGAAGCATACTTGATAATTATTACTCAGCATTTATTGTACAAGTATAATATTGGCGAGTTTTGTAAATCTTATCCAACTCTACTTATATATACATAAGGTATAATAAACTCTGCATAAATGTAATTAACAAAATATAATTAAATTTTCACATGCTTATTTTAAATTTTGTTTAACTACTTATCAATTTTCACCTATATGATATTTGATGTCTATAACAGCGTAAAAAATAACAAATTTTAATTCAAAACAAATTATATATTCATGAACTGGTCAGTTTTTGTGTTTGTGTGTGTGTGCATATCTGTATATGTAGGAACACATACGCCCCTGAGAGAGCAGCTATGAATAACACAAGCGACATACAGTGTGCATATGTATGAACCTATAACAAACTGTAAAACACAGCAGAGGAACACATATACACACACGTATATAAACTTTGAGACTATCTATCTATTTATTTTATTTATTTCTTATATATAAATAAACTTGGTCGATTGCAAACAGCAAGCGCCTATCTTGTTAAAACATTTAAAAAGTTTAAATTAGCTTTTCTTAAGTATAAACCAATAAAAGAAGCTCCTTCTTAATCCACTAATTAACCTCATCACTACACGTATAATCTACATGGATTCGTCAGTATTGTGTGTGTGCGTGAACACACACATGCACACATTCACTATATATAGCATACATTCATCTTAAACTCCTCAAGTTGGTAGCATTCATCAAAAGTTTTCTTACACACTGACGTGACCAACAGGTATGCACAAAGCTTGCATGTTAATTAGAACCTGGGAATATGCCTCTCTGGAGTGGATTAAAAAAATTATATGTTTTTAAGTATTTTTCTTTTGTTTTGAACGGAGCTTCTTTTAATGGTTACTTTCAATGTTTTAAAAACATATAATGTTGAAGTTAGTTTACTTAAACTAACTTTGAGAGAGGCCTTGTACTTGATTTAAGCTTCGTCTGTTCATATAATAAGTATAGTCTCATACAGATATATATCCATGTGCATATACATAAAAAATGTACATTAAATAATATAGACATTTAAACTTAACAACCATTTAAGCTACGCGACTATTAAACTCTATGAGTAACACACACAATATTTAAAGAGAGTGCACATATACGTAAATAATGTATCTATTTATATATACATTCACTTATAATCTGACGTGCAATTGCATTAATCTCTTAGGTTTTGTCAATGTCTTTCAAATCTATATATAATATGATTCATTTGTAAAATGACATGAACATTCTTAATTCTAATCTTATATATATAAGATTAATATTAATTAATAATTAATATCATTATATTTCTTAAATGTAATTACGCCAAGAACACAGATTGTCTCCTTATCAATTTAAAAAGTTTAAATTCTCAAAATAAAAGAAACCATTAAAAGCTCTTTTTAAAAAAGAGTCATACTTAAAAAACAATAATTGTTAATCCGTTAGTTAAACTTGTCAATTATAAATCAGATAACTAAGTGTACAATCCATGCACTGCCTGATGGGAGGTATATTTCTATATTGTAATGATCCACATAATGTTCCTTCTCACGGGCTTTGTCTAACTCCACCTGTATATATACATACGAATAATCTGCTTCGTGGATTCGTCAGTGAGTGTGTGCATGTGTGTGTGTCACAAGACATGCATGTATACATTATAAGAGTTTGAAAAGCGTATGTTATATATGAACAACATAAATATAAATATAAAACACACACAACACACACACATATATATATATATAGATAGAGAGAGAGAGAGAGGAGAGAGAGAGAGAGAGAGAGATACATACATATACATACATACATATATGTATGTATGTATGTATTTATGTATGTATTGTGTGTGTGTGTGCGTGCATATGATATATATATATTAATGATAATTAATATTTCGTATTGTTACATTTATTCATTATGTACATATGCTGCTATTTATTTCAACATTAAAAAAATAAAAGTTTTGTAAACATTAACTGACAGTATATCATCAATACACTTTGGATATATTTTTAATATATGTATATTATAGATAAATATTACACGTATATTTTCATATACAATATAGAGGTGAGATTCTTAGATTTTGTCATATTTTTCATAGTTAGACACACGTATGTATGTGATAAGCATGCAAAATAGCCTGACATTCTTAAGTTCATCAATATAAACAAAATTATATTAATCAGTATTTAAACGTTCAAAGAGAAAGTTATTAAAATGTCTTTAGAATTTTAAATATTTATGAAATTGTTATTATAATTTGATAATTATGAAATGTTCTTGTACAGTTCACAATACTCTTTTCTTTTGTATTATTTACTACTTTTTAATTAGTTTTGGATTAAATTAAAACCATAACATTAGCTTTGGATTAAATTAAAACTTAAGGAAAGAGAATAAATTTAAATTAATAACTATGAAATGAATTTACTGTTTGTGAGAGTTATATCTGTCTCCATAAATTAATACAAGGTTGTTATGAAAGATAAAATTATTTATGATTATGCATAATTAGTATTTGATATTAAAATATAAACACGTTTTTCTTAATATATAAAAAGATAAATTTTTATTGTCTAGAAAAGCTAAAGAGTATATTTTGTTGATTGGATACCTTAAGTTACGGCATTTTAATCTCACAGTTTGTATGATACGTGTACTCATGACTGCAATATGCGTTAAGTAAAATATTTTAGCAATCATATATCCTAACACATTAAAACTAATGTGTTAATACATTCATGTGTGTGTGTGTGTGTGTGAGCCACACACACATAAGTAACAGATTGTTCTGTACTTATTTTTAGATTCAATGTATGCGTTTATACATGTTAATACGTATATGTATGTATAGAAAGTGTATGTATGTATTTCTGCGACTGTATGTACACAAGCATGTGAGCGTGTGTGCGTGTGCATGCATCTGTTGTATGTATTGCATATACAAGTGCCGATACATGCATGTTATAAATAATTGGAAACTACTATTTAATCTTGTGTATGTGTGTGTATATACACGTGTGATAAATGTGTGTGTGTGTTAGATGTATATTACATAACTTCCTAATTTGAGAAGAAAGGACTCTTTTGGTACTTGTTTTGGTCTCTGCCTCCATATACACACGCACGCACACGCGCTTGCACACCTAACAATTATAGATGTATACATACATAGATATATAATTTTATACATATGATATATTAGCAAAACAGGCTGTAAACGACAGCTTGGCCGAGAAGGCGTTGGAATCCGCAAGGGCGTGGGTTCAAATCCCACAGCTGTCACCATTTCCTGTGGTGTGTTCACATCTTTGCACATTATTGACGTACATACTATCATGTGTGCTGTATTATCATAATTTAATAGTTTATAATTAAAATAATAAGAGTATTCTCTCTCTCACACACACACATCCCAGCATATGAATATATATTGACAAAAACAATAATATATGCAGATAGAACTTAAAAAGAATACAGGGACTTAGAGCTACAGAACATTTAGATAGATAAACACACACATGATACGTACACAGGTATATACACGATGCGTGTACATAAGTTAGTGATTTAAATGAACGTTTAAAAACCTGTTTACGGCTGTGCATGTGCATGTTGAACCGTTGGATGAATACCATAGTATGACTGAAATGTTGCTTTTATATTTGATGAAATATGTACAGTCTCAGCAAACGCACATGGAAAGGCCACTTAACCACTAATCAAGCTTAATCCTTAAGCAGTTTCATCACTTCCATAATCGAAAGAAGATGCCTGGAGTTTCCTCACAAGTTGGTAGCATTCATCACCGACCGGCAGGTATATTCCTGAACCTTACAGATCCATAGAATATCCCTTCCTCACGGGCTTTGTCAAACTTCACCTGTGAAACCATAAATAACACACTTATATATGTAACATCATGTATATAACATATGATCTCTCTTCTCTCTCTCTCTCTCTCTTCACACACACACACACACACACACATCTAGAAACAGTGCATCTCTCTCTCTCACTTTAACACACACACACATCTACATCAACTTGTCATATATGTTGTCTATACAAATACATAATAAAGCTTAGAAACAGTGCATCTCTCCTCTCTCTCACACACACACATCTACATCAACTTGTCATATATGTCTCTCACTCTCTCTCTCTTTATATTTAAAAGAATTAAAGTAAGCAATGTTAGCAAATGCCATAAATTTAAAAAACTATATTAATTTAATATATATATTTAATTAATTTAATTTGAAGTAAAATCACATGAATTTTAAGTTTTATATATATTTAAAAAAATATATGTGCTTGAAGTCTCCTTCCACAATCCTGTGTAACAAATATATACATACGTGTATGTGCGCGTGTGTGAGAGTATTCATTTAGAAGTATCCGTGTATGTATACATGCCTATGTATATAAATGCTCAAAATGTATATACACAGACATCTCCCTCTTATATGTGGCCTACAGGCGTGTATTTATCTACATAATTCTCCATACATATAAAATATATCTGTACATGTAGAATCGTATACAGATGTATATACGTAATTATGTTATATATAGCCAAAATATATGTATGCCTGTACTTTATGCCTTATGACTTCACACATATAATATATAAATGAATCTTATTTATAGAAGTACCTACATATATATGTAGTGTATGTTGCCATATGCTTATTTATGACCTTATTTTGTTCATGTCAATGGTGCGTCTATACACGTCTTATATATGTTAATATTAAGTAGTGGTTTCCAAATAGTATATGCACATACATACAACAGTGCATGCAAACACGCACACACGCTCATATGCTAAGACATATAATCGCAGAAAATACATACATACACTTTCTATACATACATATACGTATTGACATGTATGAACGCATCTATCTGTAATCCTATATAATAACTATATATCTTATATATTTATAACATATTAAGTATTGCTTCTCCTCGTTTAAAACTGTGTTTACTTATTGTGCATTTAACACAAATATAGTTATGCGATTTGTTTAATATAATAGTTTAAAAACATGATACTTCGCGTTTATAATTGGTATATTATTCATATGAAGAAATATAAAAACATCAATTGCAGTGTTGAGTTTGAAATATAAGATGTTCATTGTTTGATACTTAAAACATGATCCTTCGTGTTACAATATATATATACTAAGTGTTTTGTATTCATTTTGCTTATTTAGTAAGTCATTTCTACATAATATTTAATTTTGACGTTTTGTTGCAATTTAAAGTTGATATTGAATATTTAAAATGCTATACATACGGTTTCAAAGCACTTAAGTATAATAGTAAAAGATGCACACATACGTACTTTTATATCCATACACACACACAAAATTAAAATCTCATCTATATACATACAGTATCTATATACATGCAAAAGGGCATTTGCATGTCTGCAGACATACGTATGTAATGAATACTCCATGATAAACACGTGTCAGTTGCTGGTGTAATATATTTATCCCACATTCATTAGTTTGGCTTCCAGAGTACAGATTATATAAGTGCCGTGTGAAAGCTTATTAATGAGTCCGTCCGCTCAAGGTGAGTATTGCTTGAGGGCTGATGTGGACATGCTTGATAATTGGGGTGTACCACGTCAGGCGGGATAACCGAGCAGCGTCTGCCCTTACTTGCACCGGTGAAGGGACCGCGGACTCTTTTGTGTTATTAACTTAATGTAATTTTAAATAAATATTAAAATGATAAACAGCTTAATGCATTTTAGTAAGTATTTACATAAATATTAAAACGATTATATTTTACTTATAGTATTCGTATACAAATTTAAGAAGGCGGTGTTTATCAATGAGAAAACACTGGTTTTCATTAAAACAATACTAAACTCGAGGATTAAGAACTTTAAACCTGTGATTGCTGCAATGTTTCAGTTCTTCCAACCAGAAACAGTTCTGTATATATACATTTGATGTACTTATATATACGTAGGTATATATACGCGGATACTCTCTCACACACATACACACGCACACGTATGTATATATTGTATACAGGATTGTATACAAGATACAACGCGGATGAGATATATATGCTCGAGGAAGAAATCACGTGAAAAAAGCATATTCACAGTAATTTCGTATGTGACCAAGAGAATATTCTCTTTAGTGAATCAGAAATTTGAATGTTCGCGAAAAATCTCTGACGTATGCCTTAAAATTTAGAAATTATAATTTACGATGTATATTTTAAAACATATTATATATATAATTAATTGAACATATAGTTATTAAAAATTTATGGCATTTATTTATAAATTATATTTTTAATCAATTTGATTTCGATTTGTTTTTAAATTAAAGACATATATATCTAATTAGTTTTATTCTATTTCATTCTAATTTCTAATACAAATAAAATGATAACAAGAATATTTCAATAATTTTTAAATAAAGTGATTGATTAAACATTATTGAAAATATCATATGAAGTTTTAAAAGTATTTTTTTCTTCTTATTAACTTTTTAAATTTTATATTTATAATAATTAAAAAAGTGGTATGATTTTTTGAAGGTAAAAAATGTGATTATAAAATTTCAGTAATTAAACTAGTCACTGTTGTTAACTCACACATGGGACATGCGTATATAAAATGAATACGATTTCTAATTAACACATAATTATTTAATATTATCTTGTGTGTGCGTGTGTGCGTATTCTATATATATGTTTACTGTGCTTCATCAGACTAATATTATCTGTGCGTATTCTATATATATATATATATATATATGTTTACTGTGCTATGTTGTTTATGTCGGATGACCTTACGGACTCGATATATTGAGTGCTGACAACTGTGGGACTTGAACCCACGCCCTTGTGGATGGTAACGGTATCATTAATATATAGTATAGTTTGTAAATATGTATACTAATTATATAAGAATATTTCACCCTCGCATGGAGACACATCCAATTAAATAGAAAATGCATGAGAAACCTCAGATGGTAGTTTTAATTATGTAAATTTTAAGGTAATAAAAGGCAATTGCTAGTTGAAAAATAAATAGCATCTAATACATTAAATATAAAAATGAATTTAAACTAGAAACTTTAGTTTTAATAAAGTTGGACTACATTCTTTTGTCAAAAAGGATTATCAAAAACCGTTATTGTCTCGTATTTTTTGTTTTAAGCACTTCCCCACATTCAAATTTTAATTAGTATATTTCTTGAAAAATTCGAAAGTTCGGGTTTAAAGAAATGTACTTTTTTTAATCGAAAATAAAGAAATTTAATTTTCTTTTTTTCTTAAGGACTTTGAGAAATATGTATATACATAAGTATATCATATTTATGCATACAGATATATATATTTATGACTTATTTGTTTATATAGTCTATTTTTCATACATGTTAAATATAAAAATTTTTGATTATATACAACGTTTCCTACGGTACTATAAAAAATATATAATCGTTTTAAATACAAATTAAAAATGTATTAAGCAACTGTGAGCAAACAAACGTAGCAACGTTAATTATCACTTCATAACCTAAACTCTAGAAACTAAATTAATGAATGTGGGATAAATATCTTGCACCAGCAATTGACCACGCATATATAAAGAAATATTCAAAACACGCAAACATATACATATATATGTTTGCAGAAATGCAAATGACCTTATGTATGTGTGAGATTTTAGTTTGTGTGTGTGTGAAGATATAAAAGTACATACATGTGCACTATTATAGTTAAGCGTATTTAAAATCCACATGTATATATAATATAATAAGCATACTTTAAGTATTAAATAAAATTATAAAAAAAGAACAATTTAGAAAGGCTTATTAAATAAACTTATCAAATAATGATGTTGTTAAGTTTCAAACTGCATTAAATAAATAATAAAGTTCTTATGCATAACAACATTTATGTTAAATACAATTAGTCATTAATTAATAAATAAAAACATATAGAGGTCTCCTAAACTGTATTAAAATGAAATTATAGTTTAGGTATGGTTTATATTATTAATCCATTTTATTTAAATAAGTACAATTGTTATGTTAAATAGTAAAGTTAAATTGTTCAAACTCAATTTATAATATAATTCTAGTAAATAACAAACTTGATTATGTGTCATATTTCCATTCTTACTATAAATATATTATATATTGGTGTATATATTGGTACTATTTCTGAGAGATGAAAATCACATAAATATGATTATGCTTATGTATATATATTAATGAGTGTGTGGGTGTCTATATATATATATATATATGCACAATTGAATGCTTGCATGTATGTTTGTTAAGTTGAGTTAGATTTATCAAAAACATATATTTAACAAGTTATAATATTATAAACACACATAGTCAAACTAAATAAATATTTGTATACATACGTGTGTAAAACATACGCATATACACAACATGTGCGTAAATATACATTCAAATAATCGTACCTTCACAATCTATATGTAATTCCAACGACTTATGAGAAAGACTGTACAAAAATATAACAAAAATAGGTATTATTGTATAATGTCAAATCTTATAAAATTGTAACGCTTTAGACAGGCAAAGAGAACCTACTGTAATTAAATATTTTTATGTACATATTATATTTAATGGATGTGTGTGTGAGAGAGATTTAACCTTGTTGTGAACTTATTCCATTGTATATACAAAGCGTTCTATTGTGTAAACATTTTAGTCATTCAACTTAAAAAGAGAACGTTATTAAAATGTGCTTAGAATTTCAAATATTATAAAATTGTTCTTATAATTTTGATAATTTATAAAATTGTTATTATAATTTGATAATTTATAAAAGTTCTTCTTGTACAGTTCAGAAACTCTTTTCTTTTGTATTATTTAATTCATTTTTATTCTCATCCCTTAAGTTTAACTTAATCCAAAACTAATTTAAAGACTTTTAAAAAGTAGTAAACAAATATGGAATGAATTTACTGTTTGTGAGAGTTATATTTGTCTACATAACTTAGTACAAGCTTGTTGTGAAAGATAAAATTATTTACGATCATGTATAATTAGTATTTGATATTAAAATATAAACGTGTTTTCTTAATATATATATATATATATATATATATATATTAATATATATATATATATATTAATATATATATATATATATATATATCTGTGTGTGTGTGTGTGTGTGTGTGTGTGTGTGTGTGGTGTTAAAGGATAATCATTATTTATTGTCTAGAAAACCTAAAGAGTATATTTTGTTGATTGGATACCTTAAGTTTTAAACGTGCGGTTTATTCGGGAGCATCTTACAGTTTTTGAGACTGCACATATGCGTAAAATAGCACAAGTAAAATACTTTAGCAATCGTATATCCTAATACATTAAAACTGATGTGTTAAATGCATACACCCACACACATATATATAAATGCACGTGTATGTGTGTGTGTATAAGCCACACAACATATATTTCTGTACTTCTATTTAGATTTAATGTATGCGTTTATACATGTCAATACGTATATGTATGTATTTCTGCAATTGTACACAAGCATGTGAGCGTGTGTGCGTGTGCATGCATCTGTTGTATGTATGTGTATATACGAGTGCCGATACATGATATGTTATAAATATTTGGAAACTACTATTTAATCTTGTGTATGTGTGTGTATATACGCGTGTGATAAGTGTGTGTGTGTGTGTGTGTGTTATGTACATTACATAACTTCCTAATTTGAGAAGAAAGGACTCTTTTGGTACTTGTTGTGGTCTCTGCTCATAAAACTTGTCCATATATACACGCACACGCGGCACACGCTCGTGCACACCTAACAATTATAGATGTATACATACATAGATATATAATGATATATTAGCAAAACATGCTGTAAACGACAGCTTGGCCGAGTGGTCTAAGGCGTTGGATTTAGGCTCCAATCCGCAAGGGCGTGGGTTCAAATCCCACAGCTGTCATCACTTCCTGTTTTGTGTGTGTCAACGATGAGCAGAGTATTTGCATTCTCTCTCTCTCACACACACATACACATCCTAGCCTAAGAAAAGCAGAGTATTTGCATTCTCTCTTTCTCTCTCTCTCTCTCACACACACACATCCTAGCATAAGAAACTTCCACAAAAAACGAAGGAATATAACTAGATTTCTCTCTCTCTCACACACACATCCTAGCCTAAGAAAAGCAGAGTATTTGCATTCTCTCTCTCTCTCTCTCACACACACATCCTAGCATAAGAAACTTCCACAAAAAACGAAGGAATATAACTAGACTACATTAATGTTTGAATGAGCAATTCATGGATGGCATATATATAGAGAGAGAGCAGAGTATTTGCATTTTCTCTCTCTCTCTCTCACACACACATCTTAGCATCCACAAAAAACGAAGTAATATAACTAGGATACATTAATGTTTGAATGAGCAAATTCATGGATGGCTTTACATGTATTGTACAAACTAGCTAAGAGAGTCGACAACTTATTAGGTGCTCTTATATGAGATTTAACTGAAGAGACGTTAATTATAACATATTTAAGTGACAGGAGAAACCCAAGAACTGGGATGTATGAAACTAATAAGAATTTATATTATGGTGCAAATCTAGGAATTTATAATAAAGGCTATCTGAATATATATTGACAAAAACAATAATAACATATAGTTATGCAGATAAAACTTAAAAAAGAGTATAGGGACATTTAGATAGATAACACACACACATTGATACGTACACAGGTATATACGATGCGTGTACATAAGTTACTGACGTTTAAAAACCTGTTTACGGCTGTGCATTGTGCATGCTGGACCGTTGGATGAGTACCATAGTATGACTGAAATGTTTCTAATGTATAGCTTTTATGCTTTTATATTTGATGAAATATGCAAACGCATGTTGTAAACACACTTAACCACTAATCAAGCTTAATCCTTAGTTTTATCACTTCCATAATCGAAAGAAGATGCCTGGAGTTTCCTCACAAGTTGGTAGCATTCATCAAGAAGATCGCCTGACCGGCAGGTATATTCCCGGGTCTTAGTGATTCATAGAATATCCCTTCCTCACGGGCTTTGTCAATCTCATCTAACTTCACCTGTGAAACCATAAAATGCACACTTAACATCATGTACAGTTAACATATAATTTCTCTCTCTCTCTCTCTCACACACACACACATCTAGAAACAGTGCATCTCTCTCTCTCTACTCACTCACACACACACACACACACACAACACATCTGCATCAACTTGTCATATATGTTGTATATACAAATACATAATAAGACTTAGAAACAGTGCATCTCTCTCTCTCACACACACACGTCTAATGTCTCTCACTCTCTCTCTTTTCTATTTAAAAAAGAAATAAAATAAGCAATGTTAGTAAATGTCATAAATTTCAAAATAACTATATTATAATTTAATTAATTAATTTTAATTTGAAGTAAAAGCACATGAATTTTAAGTTTTTATATATTTAAAAAAAAAAATGTGCTGGAAGTCTCCTTCCACAATCCTGTATAATACATGCCTATGTATATAAATGCTCAAAATGTATATACACAGACATCTCTTTCTTATGTGTGGCCTACAGTATTTATCTATATAATTCTCCATACATATAGAATATATCTGTACATGTAGAATCATATACAGATGTAATATATACGTAAATTATGTTATATATGGCCCAAATATAGGTATGCATGTACTTTATGCCTTATGACTTCACACATAAATAAATCTTATATATAGAAGTATCTGTGTATGCTTTATTACATATATATGTATGTGTATGTTGCCATGTGCTTATTTATGGCCTTATTTTGTTCATGTCAATATACACATATATCTTATATGTATATTAAGTAGTGGTTTCCAAATATCATGTTATATGCACATACATACAACAGTGCATGCATACTAAGACATACAATCGCAGAAAATACATACATACATATACGTATTGACATGTATGAACTATATATTGAATCTAAATATAAATACAAAAACAATTTGTAATCCTCGTTTGTACATGTGTGTTAATAATGTATATAATAACTTATATATTTATAAGATATTAAGTATTGCTTCTCCTCGTTTAAAACTGTGTTTACTTATTGATTAATTGCATTTAACATAAATATAGTTATGCGATTTGTTTAATATAATAATTTAAAAACAGGATACTTCGCGTTTATAATTGGTATATTATTCATCTAAAGAAATATAAAAAACATTGATTGTAGTGTTGAGTTTGAAAATAAGATGTTCATTGTTTGATACTTAAAACATGATCCTTCGTGTTACAATGTATATATACTAAGTGTTTTGTATTCATTTTGCTTATTTAGTAAATATTTAAGTTTAACCTTTTGTTGCAATTTAAAGTTGATATTGAGTATTTAAAATGCTATACATACGGGTTTCAAAGACACTTAAGTATAATAGTAAAAGATGCACATGTACGTACTTTTATATCCATACACACACACAAAACTAAAATCTCATCTATATACATTTGCATGTCAGACGTACGCATGTAACGCGTGATCCCTTGTAAACACGTGTTAGTTGCTGGTGTAGCATATTTATCCCACATTCATTAGTTTGGCTTCCAGACTATAGGTTATAAAGTGCCATGTTCAAATTCCTTAACGAGTCTGTCCGCTTCAAGGTGAGAGTCAACATGTATCATATTGCTTAAAGGCTGATGTGGACATGATTGATAATTAGGGTGTACCACGTCAGGCGGGGTAACCGAGCAGCGTTTGCCCGTACTTCCAGCTGTGAAGGGATTACGGACTCTTTTGTGCTCTTAAATATTAAAATGATATATTTATTTATATTACCATATAAAAATTTATATAAAACAAAGCGAGAAGGGATCACGGACTGCTCTTAAATATTAAAATGATATATTTTATTTATATTACCGTATAAAAATTTATATAAACCACAAAGCGAGTAAGAACAGCTTAATGCATTTTAGTAACTATTTATCATAAATATTAAAACGATTATATATTTACTTATAGTATTCGTATACAAATTTAAGAAGGCGGTGGTTATCAATGAGAAAACACTGGTTTTCACTAAAACAATACTAAATTCGAGGATTAAGAACTTTAAACCTGTGATTGCTGCAATGTTCCAGTTCTTCCAACGAGAACAGTTCTGTATATATACACATGTATGTATATATTTATACAAGATACAACGCGGATTGAATGTTCGCGCGAAAAATCTTTGACGTTTGCCTTAAAATTTAGAAATTATATTTTTACGATGTACATTTTAAAACATATTATATATATATATATATTCAAAATAAAATTAATTGAACATATAGTTATTAAAACATTTATGGCATTCACTAACATTGCTTTTTCATTTCTTTCATTTAAGGTTTTTATAAATTATATTTTTAATCAATTTGATTTCGATTTGTTTTTAAACTATATCTATATATCTATATCTATCTATCTATCTATATAATTTTATTCTATTTCATTCTAATTTCTAATACAAAAATAATAACAAATTTTTAAATAAACTGATTGATTGAACATTATTGAAAATATAAAATTAATAGCAAAAATATTTTACAAAAACTGACAGCTGTGGGCCCACGCCCTTGCGAACTGGAACCTAAATCCAACGCCTTATACTACTCAGCCAAACTGTCGTTACAGGTACACCATTTCAAGGTTTAGTTTTAGGGTTGAGATATATATATATCTGAACCACATAAGCATATTCTGTAGTTATATAGAATACTTGACATAAATAAAAAATACAAATATGAGAAACCTCATATGGTAAATTTTAAGGTAATAGTAAAACATTAAATCTAAATTAAATCGACTACATTTCTTTTGTCAAAACGGATTTTCAAAAACCGTTGCTATCTCATATTTTTGTTTTGTTTTCATAAATATTATGTTAGAGGCGTATTCCAATCTCCCCACAAACAAATTTTAGTTAATTATATTTCTTGAAAATTGGAATGTTAAGGTTTAAAGAAATGTACTTTTTGAATCGAAAATAAAGAAACTTATTTCTTTTTTTTCTTCTTAAGAACCAAAAATATATGTATATACATAACTATAATCATATTTATGCATAATATATATACATATATTGACTTATTTGTTTATATATTCCATTTTTTATACGTGTTAATATATAATTTTTTAATTTATATAACAATATAAACAACATTTATAATGTGAAATTATATTACTCATTGTACTATCCATATTTATTATTATTTTTTTTCTTCTTTAAACTTCTCTTCTTTGTTAGCTCTTGAACGCATATAAACCATATCACGTGTGTATGATAAATGAGAGTAATTGACTATTAAATAATATTACATAAAGTAACTTCATATAAATTTTTGTACGATCTCATAAATAAATATATAACCTGCGGTACTATAAATAAATATATAATCGTTTTGTTAATACAAATTAAAATGTATTAAGCAATGGTGAAAACACAAAAGAGTCTGTGATCCCTGTGTCCTGTGCATACTTACATCCGAACGCCGTTCGGACGTTAGCTAACGCGTGTTAGCTAACACGTGTTAAAATTAGGGTTTGAAAAGAAACCCTAAAGAAATCAAAAGAATCTTTTCATGTTTGACCAGATTTAATTTTGATTAACTAGGGCAAACGTATTTAGGCAAATGTATGTGGGCAAGTGTATGTCAAATTAAGAGATGAAAGAGGATTGGAGTTGGCAATACGTAGAAAAGGGGCGTTTCCTTAAACATGGACATGGGATTCGTCAATGGACATGTAAGTTTTGTCATAAGACATTTACTGAAGGCCCAGAACGGGTGAGAGCTCATTTAGCTGGCATTAGAGGTCATGGTATTGCTGTGTGCGAGGCTCCAGATGTTCCTTTGGATGTACGAGAGAGAACTAGGATGTCATTTCCACAAATTATTAATGTGGAGGGTGTTACAGCAGATGCCCAGTTGGGGCATCTACATATAGCATCTACAAGCCATGATGTATTGCAAACTGGATGTAGTCAAGTGGCTGAGGAGCCATCTGGGAGCCTTTCACTTAGGAGTATTGGTAGTAGTGGCAGTATTGGTCGAAGAAGAACAAGAGATGGTGACTTACAACCTTTGTTTGATGAGCATCAGGTGGAGAAATTGAATGATGCGATTGCTAAGTTTTTCTATGTTGAGAACATCCCGTTCAATACAATTCGAAGACCATACTTGAAGAAAATGCTAACTGCAGTGTGTGAGGCAGGTCCAAGTGGTATTTCTAGAATGCTAGGCTTTGAGAAGCTTAGAACCACCCAACTCACACGCACATACAAGAATGTGAACGAGAGATTGGGCATTATGCGAAAAGGATGGGAGAAGTATGGAATTAGCATCATCACAAATGGATGGTCTGATATTCGAAATCGATCACTCATCAACTTTATGGCATCTTCGATACATGGCTCGATGTTTTTGAAGGCAGTTGATACTGCAGGAGAAGAGAAAACAGGTGCATGGTTGTGGCAGGAAGTGAGGAAGGTTGTCATGGATGTTGGGCCAGATTTGGTTGTTCAAGTGGTGACAGATAATGCTAGCAACTGTGTGCGCATGGGGGAATTGATGAGACAAGAATTTCCCCACATTATGCATGTTCGATGTGTGTGTCATGTGTTGGATTTGCTCTTTGCTGATCTCGGGGATTTGAATTGGGTGAAGCCTTATGTCAAGGGATGTGAGGATATTGTTCGCTTTATTACAACGAAGCCTCGGTTACTTGCTTTGTATCGACGATTTTGTCCTAAGGAACTGCTGAAGCCGGCAAGGACCAGATTTGCTTACATCTTTTTAGTTATGTCCCAACTTTTAGACACTGTGGTTTTAGGAGGATTGAGGAGAATGATTGTGAGTGAAGATTGGGAGAACACAGAGTGGGCCACGAGTGTAGAAGGACGAAGAATACAGGCTTTGATTCTTGACAACAACTTTTGGGAACGATGTCAACATTTATTGATACTTCTTGGACCTATCTTGAAGGTGCTTCGACTTGCTGATCGCGAGGGTGCTACATCATGTTTAATCTTCGAGGCTATGGATAGAATGAATGAGTCCTTAGAGGCTGCTGCACGTGAAGGAGTCCTTTGGAAACATGAGGTTGACACAATTAAGCACTTGCTCAATGATGATCACGGCACTGGAAATCGAAAGGAGGCACGTTGGTATATGATGCATAACATTCTCCATGGTGCTGCTTTTGCTCTACATCCTAGATGGTTGGAACTAGAGATTGACGGTGAAGCTGACGATAATTGGCTTGAATACATGCTATTATATAGTAGGGGAGACATGGTCTTGCAAGGAAGATTGGATGCTCAGTTTCGTCAGTTTCGAGATCAACTGGGAAAGCACATGAACTTGCCACTATCACAGGATCCTGAGAAGCGGAAATATCCTGTGAGTTGGTGGAATTCGTTTGGAAATGGTATGCCTGACTTGAAGAGAATGGCTCTTAAAATTTTGAGTCAAATGGTGTGTGCTTCACCTTGTGAGAGGAATTGGAGCTCGTGGAGTATGATTCAAACAATGAGAAGATCAAGGCTACTCCCGAGCAACACAGAGAAATTGGTTTTTGTGCACACCAACACGAAAGTTGTGGATAAACTAGAGCAGGAGGGTTTGAAGTTTCTGGAAATTGACTTGGATGCACTCGATCTAGAGCCTCAATGGCAAAGGATTCTTAATTTAGTAGATACGTTGGAGGAGCCAACACAAATCATGCATGCTTCGGATAATGAAGATAATATGGAAAATACAGAGGAAGAAGACTAGCATCGTGATTATGAGTATTAGGATATATTATTTATAATTATGAACATTAAAATATATTATTGTGTGTACATGTTCGGATTTAAGTACAAAATAAAAAATAATTTTTAAGAAAATTATTAAAGTGACCTTTTAGTTTTATATAATTTTTAAATAAATGGTAAGTAATATATAAATAAGCAATAATATATAATAAGTGATAATTTTTAAATAAAAATGGTATATAATATATAAGCAAATAATAATATAATATCACAAATAGGTTTTGTGTGATTAATTATAAATTTGAGTCAAAATATTTTTAAACTTAAACTCAACAAAATGAATTATAATAAACTAGGAGATTAGTTAATATTCTTTTATTGAATATAGTTATTTTAAAACAAAGTTTTTTAAATAATGTATTGTGATTTCTTACGTTTTACAAATATTTACACTTATTGAGAATATACTAAAGAATCAAAACGTATTTGCCACGTCAGCAATAGCATCTTTGTAAGATGCTTTAAAATACACTGTAGATCTTTGAGAAATCTGCAACACCATCGGTGGAATTCACTCCACCACACCACCAATGGAATTCACTCCGCCATTCTTCATGTCTCGCGCACGCTGTCTTTTGCTTGTCCACTCCAGCTTGCCTCTCCAAGCAATTACAATGTCGCGCGGTTGTAATTTTCACAATTTGTGTGAATCAATTCACGGACATGGCCATGGATTTCTCACATATTCTTTCACATGCTGAAATGATGATGATCATTCACAAATTCACCGTTAGAATGTGTCTGTTTCATTTAGATTAATTAAAATTATAATTATTTTTTAATGATTTTTTAATTAAGTGAGCCGTAACATCCGAACGCGTTAGAAACAGTAACTTACGCGTTAGCTAACGTGCTAACGTTAGGACGTTTGGTCAACGTTAGCGTTAGCATGTAAGTATGGTTGTGAACTTGCCTACATATATATATGTTTGCAGAAATGCAAATGCCCTTTTGCATGTGTAAAATTTTAATTTGTGTGTGTGTTAAGATATAAAAGTACATACATGTGCACTATTATATTTAAGCGTATTTAAAATCCATATGTATATATATAATATAATAAGCAATTAAATCAAAAAATAAATTAAGAAAGGCTTTACTAAATAAATTTAGTATATTGATTATAAACATGAAATATTATGTTTTAAATTATCAAATAATGATATTGTTAAATTTCAAACTGTATATAACAAACAATTAATTTCTTCAGATGAAGTATAGTATACCCAATACACTATATGTCTTTTAATGTATCATTTCTTTTAAATTATCACATTCAATATAATGAAGTTCTTATGCATAACAATATTTAATGAATCAAAACAATATATTATTATTTAACTGAAAGGCTCCTAAATGTACTAAAATGAAATTATTTAATCTATTTCATTTAGATAAAATAAATTGTTATATTAAACAGCAAAAGTAAAATGTTGTAACTCAATTTATATTATATAATTTTAAGTAAATGCAAACTTGATTATGTGTCATATTTCCATTCTTGTTATAAATATATTATATATTGGTGTATATATTGGTACTATTTATGAGAGATGAAATATGTAAATCACATAAATATGATTATACTTTTATATATATAATGAGTGTGTGTGTGTTTGTGTGTGTCTATAGATATATATATATGCAGAATTGAATGCATGCATGTATGTCGTTAATTTTAGCTGCAGCTCACATATCTCATCATTAATGTCGAGTTAGATTTATCAACAAACATATCTCTAGCAAGTTACAATATTATAACACACATAGTCAAATTAAATAAATATTTGTATACATACGTGTGTAAACATACACACATACACAACATGTGTGTAAATATACATTCAATAATCATACCTTAACAGTCTATATGTAACTCGACAAATCCAACTCGACAAATCCAACAACTTACGAGAAAACCTGCACAAAAAATATAAAATATAAAAGCAAACATAAGTATTATTGTATAATGTCAAATCTTATAAAATTGGAACGCTTTAGACAGACAGAGAGCCTACTGTAATTAAATATTTGATGTACAAATATACATGTACCTATTATGGTAATTTATAAAATTGTTATTATAATTTGATAATTATGAAATGTTCTTCTTGTTACAGTTCAGGAAAATATTTTCTTTTTATTATTTAATTCAAATTTATTTTCGTCCCTAGTGCTTTGACTCAATCCAAAACTAATTTTAGGTTTTTTTAAAAAGTAGTAAACAACTATGCAATGAGTTTACTGTTTGTGAAAGTTAGATCTGTCTCCATAACTTAGTACAAGCTTGTGTGAAAGATAAAATTATTTATGATATGTATAATTAGTATTTGATATTAAAATATAAACACGTGTTTTCTTAATATATATAAAAAAAGATAAATTTTATAGAAAAGCTGAAGAGTATATTTTTGTTATTAGATACCTTAAGTTACGGCATTTTTAAACGTGCACAAAAGAAAAGAGGTATATTGAGAGGCATCTCACAGTTTCTGAGCGTTTGTATGATACACGTACTCAGGACTGCACATATGCATAAAATAGCACAAGTAAAATATTTTAGCAATCGACATTAAAACTAACGTGTTAATACATGCATATATATATATATATATATAATATATATATATATTATATATATATGTGTGTGTGTGTTGTGTGTGTGTGTGTGTGTGTGTGTGTTGTGTGTGTAAGCCCACATAACATATACAAATTGTTCTACTTTTAGATTCAATGTATGCGTTTATACATGTCAATATGTATATGTATGCATAGAAAGTGTATGTATGTATTTCTGCGACTGTATGTACATAAGCATGTGAGCGTGTGTGCGTGTGCATGCATCTGTTGTATGTATGTGCATATACTAGTGGCGATACATGATATGTTATAAATATTTTGGAAAACTACTATTTAATCTTGTGTGATAAATGTGTGCGTGTGTGTGTTATATGTACATTACATAACTTCCTAATTTGGGTACTTGTTGTGGTTGTGGTCTCTGCTCATAAAACTCGTCCATATATACACGACACGCGGCACACGCTCGTGCACACCTAACAATTATAGATGTTTACATACATAGATATATAGTTTTATACACATGATATATTAGCAAAACATGCTGTAAACGGACAGCTTGGCCGAGTGGTCTAAGGCGTTGGATTTAGGCTCCAATTCTGCAAGGGCGTGGGTTCAAATCCACAGCTGTCACCACTTTCTGTTGTGTGCTCACTGTGTTCACGTATTGAACACACCTACCTACTACATATTGAACTCAAGAATGACATTACACACACACACTGTAAAATACAGGATGACTTCTTAGAGAAGATACATGCATATATAATTTTATGTACCTAAGAAGTTATCTTGTATCCTATCAAAAAAACCTGTATATGTATAATATACATTTAAACTAGACGATGTTAATACGATCATACACACACACACGATAACTAGACATGAATTACATGTAGGTATTAAGGTTTATACATTTTCATAGTAAACTTAGCACACAAATAAGGTAATCCGCTGGCCTGTCTCACAAGCTCTTCACTCTCTATCGCTCTCTCTCTCTCTCTCACACCACACACACCACTACGCACGCAGGCAGGCACACATATCAAAGAATTCGAGACTCCTATATGAATATTTCTTAAAAATATCAAGGATATTCCTACAGGTATAGATTTGTTATAGTTTATATAAGTAGATGAACTTCTTTGTCATGTTTCGATTTCATAAAACTCAAACAGATAGCTAGATGCTAAAACTTAAAAGAGAAACAACAACCAGATATCTGCTACACGTGTATGCTAAAACGTATATATCAAATGTAGTCTCTATTTAATAAGCAATATTAAATAAAATTATTACATGCACAAAGCTATCATGTGTGTCTGTATTATCATAAATTTAATAGTTTATAATTAAATAATATATTGAGAGATCTATTGCTGTATATCTTCATGTGTATATATATATATAGAGAGAGAGAGCAGTATTTATGTCTCTCTCTCTCTCTCACACACACACACATACAACATTCCAGCATAAAAACTTCCACAAAAAACCAAGTAAATAACTAGACTATATTAATGTTTGAATGAGCAATTCATGGATGGGTTTACATGTGATATTTAACTGAAGAGACGTTAAGTATAACATATTTAACTGACAGGAGAAACCAAGAACTGCATTGTAGTCAAATGGATATGTATGAAACTAATAAGAGTTTATATTATGGTGCAAATCTATGAATTTATAATAAAGGCTATCTGAATATATTACAAAAACAATAATAACATATATTAACAACAGTTATGAAAATAAAACTTAAAAAGAGTTAGGGACATTTAAATAGATACACACACATTGATACGTACACAGGTATATATACGATGCGTGTACATAAGTTAGTGATTTAAATGAACGTTTAAAACCTGTTTACGGGCTGTGCTTTGTGCATGTTGGACCGTTGGATGATGACTGAAATGTTTCTAGCCACTTAACCACTAATCAAGCTTAATCCTTAAGCAGTTTTATCACTTCCATAATCAAAAGATGCCTGGAGTTTCCTCACAAGTTTGGTAGCATTCATAAAGAAGATCTGTACACACTGCCTGACCGGCAGGTATATTCTCAGATCTTAATGATCCATAGAATATCCCTTCCTCACGGTGTGAAACCATAAAATACACACTTAGATATGTAAACATCATGTACAGTTAACATATGATTTCTCTCTCGCTCTCTTTCACACACACACACACACACATCTAGAAAAGTGCATTCTCTCTCTCTCTCTCACACACACACACCTGCATCAACTTGTCTCTCACTCTCTCTCTCTTTATATTTAAAAAGATATAAAGTAAGCAATGTTAGTAAATGCCATAAATTTCAAAATAACTATATTATAAATTTAATATATATGTTTAATTAATTTTAATATGAAGTAAAATCACATGAATTTTAAGTTTTATATATTTAAAAAAAAAGTGCTTGAAGTGTTCTTCCACAATCCTGTTAACAAATATATACATACGTCTACGTGCGTGTGTTTTAGAAGTATCCGTGTATGTATACATGCCTATGTATATAAATGCTCAAAATGTATATACACAGACATCTCCCTCTTACAGGCGTGTATTATATATATAATTCTCCCTTAAGTGTCATATAGAATATATCTGTACATGTAGAATCATATACAGATGTATATATACATAAAATATGTTATATACAGCCAAAATATAGGTATGCATTGTACTTTATGCCTTAACATATATATAATCTTATATATAGAAGTACCTACATATATATTATGTATTTTGCCATATGCTTATTTATGACCTTATTTTGTTCATCCAATGGTGCGTCTATACACATATGTCTATATATGTATAATATTAAGTAGTGGTTTCCAAATAATCATGTATCGGCACTAGTATATGCACATACATACAACAGTGCATGCAAACACGCACACACGCTCATATGCTAATATGAACGCATCTAAATATAAATACAAAAACAATCTGTAATCCTCTCTTCTGTGTGGTTAATATGTATATAACTTATATATCTATATATTTACAACATATTAAGTATTGCTTCTCCTCATTTAAAACTGTGTTTACCTATTGATTAATTGCATTTAACACAAATATAGTTATGCGATTTGTTTAAATAATAATTTAAAAAACATGATACTTCGTGTTTAGAATTGGTATATTATTCATCTGAAGAAATATAAAAAACACATTGATTGCAATGTTGATTTGAATATAAGACGTTCATTATTTGATATTTAAAACATGATACTTCTGTTTACACTATATATACTAAGTGTTTTGTATTCATTTTGCTTATTTAATAAGTCGTTTCTACATAATATTTAATTTTGACTTTTTGTTTGATATTGAGTATTTAAAAATGCTATATATACCGGTTTTCAAAGACACTTAAGTATAATAGCAAAATGCACACATACGTACTTTTATATCCATACACCACACACAAATTAAAACTCATCTATATACATGCAAAAGGGTGTTTGCATGTCTGCAGACATACGTATGTAATGCGTGATCCCTTGTAAACACGTGTCAGTTGCTGGTGTAACATATTTATCCCACATTCATTAGTTTAACTTCCAGAGTATAGCTTATAAAGTGCCATCTTGAAGTTCCTTAATGAGTCTGTCCGCTTTAAGGTGAGAGTCAACATGTATCATATTGCTTGAAGGCTAATGTGGACATGATTGATAATTGGGGTGTACCACATCAGGCGGGTAACCGAGCAGCGTCTGCCCCTACTTCCACCCGTGAAGGGAGCACGGACTCTTTTGTGTTATCAGGTTAATGCATTTTTAAAATAAATATTAAAATGAATATTTATTTATAGTACCATGTAAAATTTATATAAACCAAAAGTGAGGTTTAAGTATACGTAGGCATGTATATACACGGATACTCTCTCACACGCGCGCACGCACACGCACACAATATATAAAGAAGATACAGGATGAGATATATATCTCGAAGAAATCGCGTGAGAAAAGCATAGTCACAGTAATATTCGTACGTGACCGAGAGAATGTTCTCTTTAGTGAATAAAAAATTTGAATGTTCGCGCGAAAAAATCTCTGACGTATGCCTTAAAATTTAGAAATTATATTTTTACGATGTATATTTTAAAACATATTATTTTATATATTCAAAAATATTTTAATTAAACATATAGTTATTAAAAAATTTATGGCATTTACTAATATGCTCATTTCATTTCATTTTCATTGTTTTTAAACTATATATATATATATATATATTATTCTATTTCATTCTAATTTCTAATGCAAAATAAAAAATATTTCATTAAGTTTTAAATAAAGTGATTGATTAAACATTATTGAAAATATCATGATTTAAAAATACTTTTTTCTTTTTTAATTAACTTTAATTAACTTTTATAATAATTAAAAAAGTGGTATAACTTTTCGAAGGTAAAAATGTGATTACAAAATTTCCGTAATTAAATTAGTCACTGTTGTTAACTCAGCGTATTAAAATGAATACAATTTAATTACACGTAATTATTAATATTATTATGTGTGTGTGCACGGCGTATTCTATATATATGTTTACTGTGCTTCATCAGACAATATTATCTTATCTTGTGTGTGTGTATTTTGTGTGTGTGTGGTGCGCGTGCGTATTCTATATAAATGTTTACTGTGCTTCATAAGAAATCGGATGACTCGATAATAAGTTGGGACTTGAACCCACGCTTGCGGATTAGAGCCCAAATCCAACGGCTTAGAGGTATACCATGTTAAGGTTTAGGGTTAAGGTAACAGTATCATTAATATATACTAACTATATATAGAATATTTCACCCTCACACGCTTAGCACGCACGGAGACACACCCATCCAACTAATATGGTAGTTTGTGTCTTCATTATGTGATTTTTAAGGTAAAGTAAAAGCAAATGCTAGTTGAAATATAATACATTAAATCTAAATAAAATAAAAATAAAAACTAGAAACTTTTTTAATAAAGTTGGACTATTGTCAAAAAGGATTATCAAAACCCGTTACTGTTTCGTATTTTTCTTTTTTTTTTTTTTAATATTGTGTTAGAGGCATGTCCAATTTATAAGAAGCACCTTACATTCAAATTTTTAGTTAGTATATTTTGAAATTTGAATGTTAAGATTTAAAAAGTGTACTTTTTTTTAATCGACATTACTTTTTTCTTTCTTAAGAACCTTGATGTATATGCATAAGTATAATCATATTTATGCATATAATATATATATTTATGATTTATTTGTTTATATAGTCTATTTTTCATACATGCTAATATGTAAATTTTTAATTTATATAATCAACGTTTAAATATGAAATTATATATACTCATGATTCTTAACGTACTATCAATATTTATTATTATTCTCTCTCTTTTTTAAACTTCTCTATGTGTTATCTTCTTTGTTAGGGCTTGAACGCACATAAACATATCCACATGTTTATGTATCATGCATGTATATGTTAAATGAGTAATGACTATTAATAATAACGTAAAGTAATTTTATATAAATTTAATATGATAAATAAATATATAATCATTTTGTTAAATATAAATTAAAATGTATTAAGCAATGGTGAATGCGTAAAGTAAAGAGTCTGTGATCCCTGTGTCTTGTGAACTTAAGTACATATATATTTTTGCAGAAATGCAAATGCCCTTATGCATGTGTGAGATTTAGTTTGTGTGTTAAGGTAAGCATATTTAAAATCTATATGTAAAAGCAAAAGTAAAATGTTCTAACTCAATTATAATATATAATATAAATTAGCAAACTTGATTATGTGTCATATTCCATTCCCTATTATAAATATATTTACTATTTATGAAGAATGTAAGTCACATAATATGATTATACTTATGTATAATTAACGAGTATGTTGTGTGTCTATATATGCACAATTAAATGCATGCATGTATGTCCGTTAATTTGATCTGCAGCTCACATATTTCATCATTAAAATTGAGTTAGATTTATTAAAAAACATTCTCTAACAATTATAATTATAAACACACATAATCAACTAAATAAATATTTGTATACATACATTATAAAACATACGCACATACACAACATGTCGTAATAACATTCAAATAATTGTACCTTAACAGTCTATATGTAACTCGGTACTTATGAAAACTGCACAAACATAAAAATATAAAGCAAAAATAGTATTATTGTATAATGTTAAATTATATGCTTTAGACAGACAGAGATCCTACAGTAATTGTGTACATATATATGTACATATTATATTTAGTGGATGTGTGTGTGAGAGAGATCTAACCTTGCTGCGAACTTATTCCATGTATAGACATTTTAGTTAAAAAGAAAGTTATTAAAATGTCCTTAGAATTTCAAATATTTATAAAATTGTTTTTATAATTTTGATAATTTATAAAATTGTTATTAAATTTCATAATTATAAAATGTTCTTCTTGTACAGTTCAGGAAACTTTTTCTTTTGTGTTATTTAATTCAAATTTATTCAGCTTAACTTAATCCAAAACTGATTTTATGGTTTTAAAAAGTAGTAAACAAACTATAAAATGAGTTTACTGTTTAAAGTTAGATCTGTCTCCGTAACTTAGTTGTTGAAAGATAAATATTTATGATATGTATAATTAGTATTTGATATTAAAATATAAACACGTGTTTTTCTTAAATATAAAAATAAATTTTATTGTCTAGAAAAGCTAAAGAGTATTTTGTTGATTGGATACCGTAAGTTACGGCATTTTAAACGTGCACAAAAGAAAGATATTGGGGAGCATCTTACAGTTTTGAGCGCATGACTGCACATATGGGTAATAATAGCAACAAGTAAAATATTTTAGCAAATCGTACATCCTAATACATTAAAACTAACGTGTTAATACATATACACAACACACACACACACACACACACACATATATATATGCACGTGTATGTGTGTGTGTATATAAGCCACACACACATATACAGATTCAATGTACGCATTTATACATGTCAATATGTATATGTATGTATAGAAAGTGTATGTATGTATTTCTGCGCGTATGTACACAAGTATGAGCGTGTGTGCGTTTGTGCGTATGCATGCATTGTATGATATGTTATTTGGAAACTACTAATTAATCTTGTGTGTGTGTGTATATACGCATGTGATAAATGTGTGTGTGTATTCCAAACTTCAATTACATGCCATCAACTAGGAATGTGTAGCTAAGCTCATGGAGAAAATGAAGGATGATAATTCTTACACCATTCCACATAATGCTGTTTTGTGCCTATACCATGAAAGAAAGAAAGGCGCTAATAAAGTGTTGGTGACAACACCAAAACAAATCACGAAATTCAGACGGAGAATAGAAAATTAATCAAGTACTACATCATTAATGACCAACACACAATAATAGCAGCCTAACGACTTCTCGATGAACACAACAAATGAATGATGGCAACAAAACTTTTCGAGCATACCCGTGAGAAGCTGACAAAAAGATCGGCGTTTTTACTAAGCTGAATCTCACAATCGACCAGTACCATAAGTTATCGGCGGAATGGGACGCTGTCGACACAACCACTATAACAGCAAAATATAGAAGAAGTTCAAACACATGTGATTTGTGTAGGAACTCTTGAGCGACCACAAAGAGCTACGCAGGGAAGGAACAATGTTCAAACTACGGGTAAGCAAATTGTTTGGCGGGATTTATCTCGCGGTATATTAATCTGTTTTTTTTTCAAGAGTTGAAGAAATTGCTAGCAGTTGATTTTGCCCAGGTGGGCGGGAAGGAAACATCTTTTTGATGATGTTGATCTTTCCCGAAGATAGATCTTTGCCAAATGGTTGGGGATTATGGAATCCTTTGTAAAAGGAACACTGAAGAAGAAACAGACAAGTGAAGGGGAGCCCTCAGAGAAGTCTGCAAAGAAACCCAATAAACGCCGAAGGCTAAGTCTGTTAATCTACAAAGGATGTAGACAACGATTTCAAGCTCACATGGTTGAAGCCTTTAAATGGAACAACGATGGAGGAGATGGAAGTCTTGGCTGATTTGGTGATTAATGGTAAATTATATTAATAACAGCAGCAACCCCACCTTCCTTTTCATGTCAAGGCAATGGAGTGAAGACGGTCAGGCACTTCAAGGAGTGGTTGGGAATACACTGTCACAAACTGGGTTGGACCTCGGCCTCAACATACAAAGAGGTTAACAAATATTTGCATGTGACAAACGATGATATGCTTGTCCAATGGGTGAATCAATAAGATCTGGGCAAGAATTTATTGCACGCCAACGCCAAAAAGGAGAACATTTGATGAGCCTTCTCTTATGGCAGTCCTTCAGCAGCGGAGAACGAGTTAAACCTTATAAAGGAGGATGTTATGAATTACAACAAGCCCTACAGATGTTTGTTGTCGGATTCAAAGACTTTATGGGGTAACATCACTGCTTGTAGGAAACCATTTCAATTGTTCGTGATGGATCGGCAAATGTCAAAAATCCTTCGACAAATAGGGCACTTGAGGATTTGGTGAAGAAACTTAGCCGTGCAAGCATGTACAAAGAAGGTATTTATTATTGAATTCATGCTTGCACTCTTCATTGATACCTATGTTTTCAGGTATTTATTTCTTCATTTTGGCTTATGTCACAGACACTTTTGCCTTCGTTTTCACCAAGAAGAATAGATATCGTTGGACATAATTTTATATGAACGATGCTGATGCCAAGTGCATTGATACGGTTGTTCCTTGGTTGTTAGGAATGGGCCAAACAATTTCAAACTTCCAAATGACTGGCCAGGCATTTGTTTGCACTTCAACGGGCCTGAACCTCCATCTGATACACCGAGAACTGAGAGGGACGTATTCGGCAATGTACGTTATCCAAACTCACAGTCAAGCTACACGGAGCATTGTTCAACTTGTGGTTGACGGTGTGTGACACCGTCAAACTGCCAGCCGGCGCGACGAGTGATGAGACGAAGTGCCGGATAAGGAAGTTATCGCAAGTACGGACTGATGGTGACCAATGTCAAGCGGCGGCGTAACCAGGCATAGATTTGATTGTTCGGACCAACTACCTAGAGTACGCAGGGCAGCACGCGTGAGAGAGGCGCATAAATGAGGTAGACAGACTCTATCACAGGGCAGTAGACCAATAGGAAAGTGCTACCTGTACCAATGCTAGGTGACCCACTGTATAAGTAGGAAGGTTGGTAGTGGGTCGGGGTCTTTTTGAAGTCAAGTCTACGTCTTGTATCTTGCTCCCCTGCCGGAGATAGTTTGTACTTAGGCAGGCATTATAAATATTCATACTCCTTCTATTCACCTTACAAGCGGGGATTCCCTACTTGTCCCACTCCTAGGCTGAGCAACCACCACAGTGAGGCCCTAGTAGAACTCCCTCCACCCTGTACACGGGCCCTTGCGGCATTCGAGTAAAGGCCATTCAGCACCTTCCATTACTTCCGAGGTAAGGCCGCTTGCCGGTTCGGACCCCAGGAGTTGAATGTTATCCATAGCGTCCTGGTGACCATTGAGGCTTCCTAGAAAGCACCACATCTGGCATGCGGAGTCCCTGACGACCAACTTGATCAGGGGTCCTCATAGTGATGCATGGGTTTTTGACTACTACACTAGGGATCCGTCTTGAAGGAGTGTTACCTTCGAGATACATGTGTGTTTGCTGTTGAAAAAGGATAAGACCATGGTTGAGGACCTGAACAAGTGGATAGAGAGATTCTCAACTGACTACCCCAACAAACCCATACAGGAGTATTTGGTAAAGCTCCCTCCGAGAAGTGCAATAGCTCTAAAGACGAATCTGGTTCAATGTCAGAGTCTGAGGACAATCTTCAATCAGATATTAGACCAGAAGTTATCTCGAGGAGTACAAAATTTCACATACTCCATTACCCATGGAAACATCAACAGAAGATACGGAAGATCATGAACAATCTACCAAGCGGCTAAAACCTTCTTCGCCTCACTCAGAAGGTAATAGCGAAGAAGAATTGTTAATGAGTTCTTAGAGTGACGAATACTTGTAAATGAGTGTAACATAAGGCATTTTTGTATATTTCGTTTATATTTGTACAGAAAATAAATTTCAAGGATTAATGAAGCTTTTAGTTCAAACATGGGTCACACATTAACAAGGTAAATAATATACTTTGATAATTATAAGGCCAGTTAATTATCATTTTGCAGATGTAATGAAACAGTTGAGAACATGGATTTTCAGCATTGCCATGAGATAAGAGAGGGGTTTGGCAAAAATTTCTTATGCTACATGTTAGAATGATAGAGTTCATGTAGGAAATGGATAATAATGCAGCTCAAAACATCCTTGGGACCACTTCAGTTTTTTCATCACTATTTCTATTATCTTCAGTTCCTAAATCACTTTTTCAGCGCCTGTAATATCTGAGTCTTGTAAGGATGATGTACAAGTAAATGATAAAGGGATAGGCAACAATATAGTGTCAACAGATAAATGTGAAAGGAAGCAAATAAATGAGTTGCAAAGCATTCAAGAGGCAACGCTACCCCCTATTACCCATGGTCATATTGTGTTGTTGAATGTTAATGGTGTTTTGCTTCATTGACAAAGGCCCGAGGATAGAAAAAAAGAAATCAAACAAGGAGATTTCATTCCTTTCATGGTAAATTTCGATATGATATCATTTTTTATCCGGGATTGGACCGTCTTTTCAAAAGCTTAAAGAGATGGGTGCACTTGTGGGGATTTGGTCATGCATGTAAATTCACAACTTAACACCACTACTGAATTTGCTTAAGAAACATTGTAGTGTTGCAGAAGAAGTGATTCGTAAAGATTGGATTTTTGACCAGTGAATATGTTGTAAACCTCTCAAATTTCACAATATAAGAAAGGAAAGCAAGTCATACTTCTTTAAGAATGAAAGATTTATTGGGATTCATTGGGAGATTAATCAATTAAGGATAATGAAGAATGCACATATTTTAGTGGTAGACGACTCTTCTTCAGAAGACTATGCTCAACCAAAACATTGTTTGTATCCATTCAATCACTTTTGACCCATATTCTGATACCAATACCATGGATGAGCTAGTGAACTACTTAGATATGTGCCTTAGAAAGAAGAATCTCAAAAACTTTTGTGAGTAATATCCACCATATCAAACATTTTCTAATGCTTTTTTTTCTCGTGATTTTAAATTTTATAAAATGAAAGAGAGCAACAACAATATTATTCTTAAGGAACGTCATTTTTTAGATGAGCCTTATGCAGACTTGGTTCTTATCACATCTTATGTATTAACAAGGATGACAACTCCTAACTGCATTCGTGAGAGTGTTAAGTAGTGATAACAACATCAAGATATTGACTAAAATGATTCGATTAATTTAGAGAGTGATGATTTAGACAAAATGAGGAGATTTTTCTATATGGTTAAGGAGAAAGTATTTATTAAAAATCAACATGTTGATAAGGAAATGATTTCATTTGTAATTATGTTTGATAGTATTTTTTTATTATTGTAAACTATTTTTACAACGAAGAATAATATGAATATTCTAAGATATTTTAGGAATATTCTTTAGTAAGTAAGGTTATTGAAGGATTAATTGTTAATTAATTAATATTTAAGGCTTAATTATATATTAATTAATAATTAATTAATAATTAAACTTAAAATAGTCATCAAATTTGGTGAAAAAATAAATAATTATTAGGTCAACCAACATTCTGGATGGAAATATAAATGTAGCATTGTCAGAAAGGTTTATTAAAAATCAATGCATTGAAATATGAAGTTAATGAAGATGAACTATTGAATATAGGTTTAAAGACAAAGTAAGTAAAAACATTTATGTTTAGTTCTATAATTTTTAAAAACTTAAAATTAAACTAATCCATAGTTTTTTTTTTTAGTTTCACCGGTTAGATATAAAAGTTATTAATTTTTAAAGTTTGAAGAAGCTAAATATACCCACAACATATAATTAAAACTTAAGTATGTGAGAGCTCGGAATATAGAAATGTGTATATCCATTAGTTCAAAACCCTAACTTATATACAAGAGCGAGTGGTCCAGATTGAATCCAATCCGACGGCTATCAAAATCCACTACGCTAATAATAGTATGTGCACATGCAGCCGTACACGTGGATCTTACATCATCCCTCCTCTCGGAAGGGTGTAAGTTGGTTAGGGTTCTCTTGTAACGGGCCCGGATCTGGAGGAACATCAGGAGGAGGCACTGGTGGATCTGTAGGCGGCACAACTTGTTCCCGTTGCACAAAATGCTTCAACCGTTGCACATGTACAATCTCCGGAGGATCGGGCTGAATGTCGTGCCGAACCTCATAAACCTGTGGCCCTACTTGCCGTAGCACTCGATACGGTCCTTTCCACTGAGGAAGGAGACTCTTAGCTAAACCACGTACCGTAAGCTTGGGAAAACGAACCAACACCAGTTCATCAACCTTGTACTCCAGGAGGACGATGATGCGAGTTGTAGCGTTGTTGTTGTCCTACTTGTACGCGGCCCAAGTGTTCTGCTGACTCCGCACGAACCAATGGAAGAATGCTCGTCAGATACCGATCCCACGACCTAGCATCAGCAGCTCGGTAACCGAGAAGGCAAACCCAACTCCGTTGGCAACACCGGGTCATGACCATACAAGAGCTTATATGGGAAGTACCAATGGAACTTTGAACTCCAGTGACATAAGCATATCGGAGAGACGGCAGATAACCATCCCAATCGAATGTTGAAAGTTCACATACTTCGCGATCATCCCCTTGAAGGTTCTGACGAGCCGTTCCACTAAACCATCTGTCTGAGGATGATAAGCACTTGTGAAAGTGTGGCGTATCCCTAGTCGAGATGTCAAAACATGAAATGCCTCAGCCATAAATGGACCATTATCCGAGAGAATTCGCTCCGGACAAGAATGCTGAAACAACCCGATTAAGGAGAAACTGACCAACAGCAGAAGCAGTCGCACTAGCAAGAGCACCAACTTCTACCCAACGAGTTAGGTAATCAGAAGCAATAATAACGTACTCGTTACCAGCAGTTGACCGCGGAAAAGGTCCCATCAAATCAAATGCCACCAATTCAAACGGACGAGAAACTGCAATTGACTCCAACCGTCCTTCCGAAGCACATGGGGGAGTATTGCGAGCTTGGCACCACACACAGCTACGCACATACCGAATCACATCTCCTCGCAACTCCGGCCAATAGAAAGATCTGCGCAGCTTCTCCATCACCCGACGATGTCCCATGTGCCCGCCAAGAATAGGAGAGTCATGGTAAGCATGGAGGAAGCGTGGAATGAAGATTGAAGGCACCACCAACCGCAAAGGATCATCTGGATCAGTCCCCACAAAATAAAGAAGGTCATCCTGAAGGCGATACTGCGAATGTAAATGCCTGAAAGGCAAGTCATCAGCAAGTGATGCAGGATTCTCAAACCCATCACGAAGCCTTCGAATCCACGGCTCAACCTTTTGAGCTTCCCGAACCTCATCCAAAGACGGCAAATCTAACTCTGCATTCTGCGGACACTGAACGTCAAGCACAGCAACTGCTGATGGTACGGAATCTTCGTCCAAAAAGTCCACTGAAGCTGGAACAACTGGTTCCTCTGGGGCAACAGAAGAGAGAGAAGGTGGAAGAGGAGCCCGAAAGAAGAGCATCAGCATCAGCCATGGAACTCCCTGGCGATGAACAACTTCAAAGTCGTAAATTTGAAGTTTCAAGGCCCACCGAGCAGTACGCCCAATCAAATTCTTCCGCTTCAACAACGAAGTGACTGCTGCATGATCGCCTTCCAACAACGTCCGCGAACCATGCAAGTAGGCATGGAGCTTCTCAAAACCCCAAACTGCTGCTAGACACTCCTTTTGTCGTGGAGTAATTCACCTCTGCTGGCTGCAATGTACGGCTGATGTACGCAATGGGATGTCGTTGGCCAGGAACACTCGTACTCTCCTGCATCAATACCCCCGAGGCCGATGTCAGAAGCATCTACACGCAAGATGAAAGGACGGGTGTAATCCGGGTACGCCAAAACTGGAAGTCGTCAACAACTCTTTGAGATCTGCAAATGCCTGCTTGCAATCCTTAGACCAAACAAAAGAAGTCATTGACGATTTCAACAACGCGCGCAACGGTGCAGTACGATCTGAAAGATGATCCACAAAACGACCCAGATATTGTACCTTGCCAAGAAAGCGTTGCACATCATTCACACACTTTGGCGTAGGGAACTTCAAAACTGCAACTAGTTTGTCAGGATCGACTTGCAAACCTTCACGTGAAATGCGATAACCCAGATAAGTGGTGTCCTTTGATCCAAAACACACTTAGATGGCTTCAACTTCAAACCAACTTCCGCAGCCGATCCAAAAACCAAGAACTTGTACAGGCCAAATGGTGTTCGAAAAGCAGTTTTAGGAATGTCCATGTCAGCCATCGGAACTTGCCAATATCCAGTGGCGAGATCTAACTTGGTGAACCAATGGCTCCGCCCTAGTCTGCAGTATAAGGAAGTGGGTACACATAATGGTTACCTCATTTAATGGGCGATAGTCAATGCAGAATCAAATGCTCCCATCAGGCTTCGTCACAAGATGAGGTTCGCATGCCCAAGGACTTCGAGATTTTTGGGTAACACCCTTCTCCAACATCTCATTGACATTCACTTGTAAGATCTTGAGCTCCTTTAATGACCAACGCCGAACAAGTACCTTGATTGGCCTAGCATCTCCAGTTGGAATAAGGTGGCGTGTCGCAACCTTGGCCCTAGATGACAAGTCGAAGTTGAAAAAATCAGCATACTCCTTAAGTTGATCAACAACTGTAGCACAACGATCATCTGATGGGTCTAAAGAAGGAAAGGAAGAGCATAAAGGGAAAATGGTTGGAAGTAAGGGTGAGACAAAAGTGATGGAAGCAGAGGTGGAAGCAGATAGATGAAGTGGAATAGAAGTAAGAGGAATGAAAGAAAGACGAGGGAGAGTCAAACAGGGGGGAGACTTTTCAAAGTCACACTTGGCATGATTGCGAGTCAACCAATCCATACCAAGGATAAGGTGAAAAGCTTTGACTTGGCACCACCCGCAAAGATTGAAGCTCAAGCTCACAATCGTCCACACGAACAACAATGTCAACTTCATCCCGCGAACAAGCATGAGTGTGTCCGTTACCGTACAGAATAAAAACTGGTTCTATCGCACGACGCAAATGAAGGCTGCAATGTGTAGCAACAGATTAAGAAATAGAGGATAAACTCAAACCTATATCCACCAACACTGAAAGGAAAACAGGATGTGGTGTGATTAAATCGAGTTGAAAAGTGAAAACGGAATGATTTGGTGCCAAGTGAACCCCTTGATGATACTCGAAAGAAAGACAGAGGGGTCACTAATTTATTCGCACGAGGACCCTCCTCTACTCGTGCGATTCGTCGTTTCCCGGAAGATCCACCGCATCACAACCTTCCACTGCAGCAGCACCAATCGGACATTGTTGACGCCATGGCCTCCATCCTGGAAATGGGGGACGCCAATCGGGAAACCGTTGACAGCGCTGATATGTGTGTCCAACCTCATCACATGCCCAACAACAAATTGCACGTCCACTCCTCGTCCACGGGCCCCACCTTGTGCTGGTATACGAGTGGCAACAGCCTCAACCTCCATGGAAGCAGGTCCATCCCCAACATGAAGTGGAACAAGAGCACGTGAAGGGCAAGTGGGAGAGGTGACGACTCATATCGTTGTGCCAGCCTCAAAGCATCGTCAAGAGTACTAGAGCTAGTGCATGCACAAGCCCACAAGGTCTTGACGAAGTGCTAATCACAACATACCTAATTTGATGCGCTCTGACATGTTAGGTTTTGCACGCAATAAAAGGCTTCAAAAGCGAACAGCAAATTGCATCACCGACTCAGATGGCTCCTAACGAATACGATGCAACTGTTGAAAAGCATCGTCGCAGTTGTTGCATGCCCAAATGCACGTTTGAAGATCTCTAGAAAAATACTCCAATCTCCACGAGTTGTAACATTCAGACCATTGTACCACTGCAACTGAAGACAAGTAGGAAACTCACGCAAACACTGAGCACCGTCCCATGAATGATATGTGGCAAACACAGTGATGTGGTCAAACCAATGGTACACATCATCTCCAGGATTTTCGTGAAAGAAATCCGGTCGAACGCGGGGGTTTGCAACATAAATAGGAGGAGTACCTTGGGTTGTGAATGTTGTCATTAGCTGAGAATGATTGTTCAATTGCATACGCATGACATCCAACAACTGCATGAGTAACTGCTCCACAAACAAAGGATTTGCCTATTGTGGATCTATGAACGAAGAAAAGACAAAAATCTACAAGAAAGGAATATATCTAAATAATGAAAAAGCTAAATCTAACAAGACAAAGAAAATCGATAAAAAGACACAAATCCGAACATTTCGTAAGGACAATTAGAGGTGCTCCTCACCTCCACCAATGTGAGAGCTTGGAATATAAAAATATGTAATTCATTAGTTTAAAAACCCTAACTTATATTAAATCTAATTCGACGTTATTAAAATCCACTATGATAATAATAGTATTACACATGGATCTTATAAGTATTAATTAACAATTTATTTTATATTTTCATTTTCATATATCATACCCATTTTAATTACAATGTGCATATAATATATATATAATATATATATATATATATATCCACGTAGAATTATATCATCCTACCACTGCATATTTGACTTGTTACTTCTGTTTTTGATGTGAATGACACTTCCATACTGCCATGAACGGTGGTTTGTTAACGTGTGAGTGCCAAATCAAATCCTTAACCCTAATTTTATATCCAGTAGAATGGAACCCCTGGTTGCAGCGGCAAGTCGCGTGGCTGATATCTGTTCGCTTGGTCACGACAAGGAGTTGGCGCTGAAGGCAGCGGAGGATTTGGACGAGGCGAAAGCTCTGTGCAAGTACATGATGGTATGGACGAGTGCTTTTGGCCTTATGGCGAGGGGACGCTGTGCACCTTCCTAGGAATTCTATATCTATCTCGACGCCTGCTCTCTGATGAGCAGGAGAAGAAAGCTTGCTTGCAAACGCTCGATTGGCCCCATGCCGAGCTCCATCTCCACTGTCTGCTCGGTTTCGGCTCACTGCTGGAAAGTTCCAATTTCAGCGGCTACAGCACCGACTTGGATGTTTGCGGGCCTCTTGAAGAAATGTGGGAACAATACTGTTCCGAAAGGCAGATACAAGGTAGAGAATTCCCTCATCTTTCTTGCTTACAAATCTATGTTCTTTCAGTGTCTAGCGAAAGAGGTGAGCGTCCTCCCGTCGACACAGATGAGTGGCCTGTTAAGCCTTATAGATCACCGCCAAATAAGCTGTACCTTCCTTGTAAGAAAACTAGCACGAAACCGCGTGAGGTGCCAGTGCCTTCCGGTGGTGAAGTTCCTAAGCTGTTTGATCTTGCTGACAAAATCATGAAGAGCAACTACTTCGTCTTTGTTCCGGCGGACAAGCAGGTATTCTCAAGCTAATTCTCTGTACAACAGAGGCTAAATTTCCACTGGCAGGGTTGGAACGTTCGGGACTGTATCGCTCGTAGACACAAGCGTGGTGTTCCGTGCTATACCCTGCTAAACACTGTGGATGATGCTTATTCTTGTTTGACAAAGACCAGAGCCTGCTTTATACCCGAGCCGCTGCCTGAGTATGACATCGAGCCGCTTCGCATAAGTGAAGCGCGGCTGCTCTTGAAAGGTATAGGGTGCAACACTCTTTTACGAAGCCTGGTGGTGGATAAGCCCCCAACTCAACTCTGTCCCACCTCTTCTCCGTCATCAACTGTATGCAACACGCGCGCCTGTGGCTGGCGCGTCTTGATCTTCGAATCTACTACGACCACAGCCTCACTTGTAAGTGCAATTAAAACAGAAAGAGAGAGATTTTAAAAAAAACTTATTGCTCTTTATTGTTTTCAGATGCTCAAATGTGTACACGGGAGGCTGCTAATGCAGAAGAAGAGGTATGTATCTATCTACATCTGTATTATTTGCTCGCTCATTCATGTTTATCATGTTTATCTTGAGCAGGTCTTGCTCAATGGGTTTATGTTGGAGCGGGGGCCCTCCATTGTGGAAAATAGGCTGAGACAGGCATCTCTAGGCGTTCTCTGGTAGGCTTTCATTCTTATTATTATTATAAACATTTTTTTTTACCTTCTCCCTTAATCATTCTTTGGTAGGGTGGAGATGGGTGCGTGCTCAACATGCGTCCCGAGGACTATGAGCTGGCAAAGGCACCAACCGGATCAGTCCTGTGGGATGCTTTGAAACAGCTTGGTCATGCCAGGGTTGCCAATGCAGGCTACTACATGCAACTCGCGCCTCCTCTTGTTGACATAGCTCAGGCTTACGTTCCTTTGCTTGGCTTCGAGACCGCAGCAAAGCGCCGGCACTTGTACACAGGGGGAAGCCCAGATGCGGAGGAAGTGGCCAAGTATCAACAGAGTTTTGAAATGCTGTCATATTACGATCCTTTTACTCCAGTTTGTACTTTTTAGCTGGCAAATGTAACACATCCCGAATCCTACTATTTCAAAATAAATGAAATTTTGCCAGTGGAATATGTGAGATATTAGAGCATATGCATATAAGTGGGCCTATGCTAACCTCATTAGTTTTTGAAGGATGGTTAATTCTTTAGGTTTTCCTTGCTAGTCCCTTTTAATCCATCCGGGACATATGTCAATGACTCTTAAATTAAAAAAGTTTAGTATTAAAACTTCCCTCGCATATTTGTGTGTGTTAAAATATTAATTTAATAATTAATCAATATTTAACTATTTAAAATTTATGACAATATCACCAGAATATGAATTCATGAAAACTACGGTGGAACCTGAAGTACTGGCTATTAAGTTAGAAAAACATATAACTTATATAATGTATTTTGATTAAATAATAAAAATGAATTGAAAAATATATTAATCTATAGAAATCTTGCGTCTTTTCATTAAAGGAACATTACCTTAATTAGTATTAAATCTGAACTTAGAAGTTTAATCAATTTTATTGAATATGATTTAATGTAAATATTATAAAACTGACGCTTACAAAATAAATATTCATTCATGTATATTCGTACAAATATGTATTAGTGGTGGTCTCAGCGGACTCACAAATATTAGAAGGCTCTCAATTTTAGTTTGCATTAAATATATTTTTAAAGATTGTTGAAGTATATTTAATGCAAATATATTAAAGCACTTAAACACAATAGTCAACTAAAACTAAGAGCCTCTTCCTACCATATAACAATATTGAAGGCATTAGGATATTCAATTTGCATGATGGGTGACATTGGGGTCATCCGAGAGATAACTACATAAAAAAAAACTTAGTAAAACATAAAAAAACCAATGAATCCCTTTCAAATAGTTGAGTTAGAGAAGTTCTTTTTGTTTAGGTGGCTACACTACAGTAAAACTTTATATGGGGCAGCAAATCAATCAAATCACACTAATAACATGAATAATTGTACCAAAGAGGCCAAACTTACACACACACACCACACACACACATATATATATATATGTATGTATGTATAAATATATATATAAAATATATATGTATCTGTATATTTTATAATATCTTATTTCACATGACTTAAATGTAATATAATGGATAATAACAACTTGAGTGTAAAATGTGTATATATGTGTGTGTGTATAAATCATTCAAGATGTATACATTCATAATGTATGGAAGTAAAATATTGATGTGTAATGTTTTCATAAATATGCATATATATATATACACAAACGTATATCTTTAAGTATACGATTGATTATATGTATTTGCATATATATGATAGCATATATGTGTGTATATGTATATACACAAACACATATATCATTCATACCATGTATAGCTGTAAATATGTACACAAAGAAGTATAGTGTATATATGTACACACACACACATATATATGTATGTATGTGTTTTTATGTTTGTATTATGGTAATATCATATTTTTTTCCAATGTGTGTGTGTGTGTCAGTGTGTGTTTAAGTATTTTGATACACATAAGCATATATGTGTCATGTATAACACATATGTATTTCTATTGAATAAAGAAGTGTATTCATCTAAGTGTGTGTGGTTGTGCCTTGTTGTTTGTCATTGGAACGTCTTTCTGGCCAAAAATGGTATTTGTCATAGTTCTAGCCTGGTGGGTTGACTACCTGGGTAAAGATGATTGTGGGATATGTAGGCAAAAAGACTCAAGCGTAAATGAGTCATTATGATCAAGGGCCTTCTTATAAATACCAATTAGTCTTTTGCCTAGTTGGCATAAAGGGAAAGGGAAAAGTTATGATATTTGGTATTGGAGTGGTTTTGGGTTCAATTTTCATTAGGGAATGAACTAAAGTTGGTGTATGCACATCATTAAGGTTGGTGCACTTGGATTTATCCAGCCAAGCCTTTTCACCGATACATATGTATTTCTATTGAACAGAGAAGTTGATATGTATTTCTATTGAACAGAGAAGTTGGATTTATCCAGCCAAGCCTTCTCACCAACACATATGTATTTCTATTGAACAGAGAAGTGTGTCATATGTATTTCTATTGAATAGAGAAGTGTGTTCGTCCTTGTGTGTGTTCGTGTGGATGTGCCTTATTGTCATCCTTGGAACTGAGTGGGATTTATCCTATTGAATCCTTTTGGCCAAAAATGGCATTGGTGGGATTAATTCATTGATGCTTGCTTCCAAACAATGGGTGTCAACGGGATTAATCCCATTGATGCCATTTGGTCAGAAGGATTTGGCGGGATAAATCCTATTGAGCCTTCTCATTAATAATGGGTGTTGTTGAGATTAATCCCATTGAACCTTCTCGCCAACAACATGCATCATTGATCCCATTGATGCTTCCTTACCAACGACAGGGCATCCTTCTTGCCACAATAGGCATCGACGAGATTAATCATGTCAATTTTTTCTCGCTAACAATGGGCATTGGTGGGATTATCCTTGTCGCTAACAATGGGCGTCTGCAAGATTAATGTTGCCAAGCCTTCTCACCAATAATAGATGTCGACGAGATTAATTTTGTCGACCCCTTCTTGTTCTTTTTGGACCTTTGCAGGATAAATCCCGCTACATTTGAGTAACCTCTCAAATAAAATGCCATGTTCTTGACTTCAAAGGATTCTTAAAAGGATTAATCTCACAAAACCATGTATATCTTCCTCACTCAACCAACTGAGCTTACTATGTCAGCTACCCAACTCATCAATTTACATTAGCCATGTGTTTGCAATTATGTACTTTTGGGTTTATAATTGTTAGAACTAATGGAAAACCATATGCCAATTAATTAAACAAGTATGTCATCACCCTCTCCAAATAAATTTTATAATATCGAATAATTAAAGAGGAACATATTTAAAGATTCGCATATGTATTCTTCATATATAAAAAATTCTTCCTAAGAATTCAAATGCATGGATATACGAGAAATACATATGTCCATAAACTTTTGCACCATTCGGCCATTGAACCCGAATATGCCAGCAAGGCTTTGTGTGACTTTAATTTTTTAAATGTGTAGTACTGAATCTCTCATCCGCTGATACAGGGCATGCCACCTTTGTAACAAATGTTAATCATGTTTAATGCTGCATAATGTACACATGATTTACTTTTAAGCATGTGCTTCAAAACCAAATGAATGATTACTTGCCTTATGCCCAAATAAACAACCATGTTCCTAATAACAATAATGAAAATTATATACACCATCAATTAGAAAAACTAGATATATTATTTCACTTCTGTTTTCCATGTCAGGCACACAAAGTTGTTCGCCTTGTATGCTTCCTTTTCCATGTTAAACACATAGTTGTCCATCTTGTATGCCTCCTCTTTTGTGTCAAACACATAGTTGTCCTATTAGGCACCACTATGTACAAACTAGAGAGATAAACCAACCTCCCTCAAGCTATCTCTAGTCTCCACACGCTGCTTTCCAAAAAGGCTTTCAATATTAGGGTGCCCTTAATTCTTTTAGATCTAGGTATAGCTCTTTAGGAATATTCTGGCTTATACCTTTTGAGGAATATTCTTTGATTTGTTATATGGGTCATCCCATTAGCAAGTCCTTGTCCTCAAGGGCAGTATAACTTACTCAATTAGTCCTGTATCATTAGCCTCGTACATCCACAAAGAATCTACCCGGGACTTGTTTCTTGTGAGTACTCTCTTTAACTGGCTAACATGAAACACTGGGTGCACCCTCACTCCTAGTAGCCATAATCAATATGCCACTGTACGATATGCTCCAGAATCTCATAAAGACCTGAGTACCTGGGAGACAACTTATCATTGCATCCCTTTCGTATTGCCACAATAGTGTTCTGCCTTACATGTGTGGCAAATACACCACTTGGAGATATACATAATCTCCCACTTGAAACTCTTGGAAGCTTCTGTGTTCATTAGTAAACTTGATAGCTCGGCTCTAAGCTGCTTGTAAGTTCTTCTTACACAAACTTTGAATGTTTCTAAGCCAACACTCAAATCTTTAACTTCCCCATCTATGTTGCCTTGAGCTTCTTACTTGCTAAACCCAGCTCAAAAGCTGTCTTAGGATGCTGTCCAAACATAGTATGGTATGGACTCATTCCAATGCAACTGTGTCCTTCGCAAATGGGTGACAAAGTCCATAGAGATACTGCCCCATCACCTGTCTGGAATAGGCAATGGTACTAATAGCCCACCTGGTTTCTTTCTAGGCACCTTTTACTTGCTGACACTTGTCACAAGTCCTGTAGTACTCTATGATATCAGCTTTCATATTCCTTCAATAGAACCTTTTTGATCAACTCATATGTTTTCCTCCCCCAAAATGACCAGCTGTTAAAGGTAAAATATTAGGAGCATAGGACATCCTATTGTAGAGAGAATAAGGGTAGAAGGTCTGTAGTAAGCATGGAAGAAAGGCTGTGAAGGAGGAAAATCCTTACGAGAAGAAAAGGTGCGTAAGGAAGGAAAGAAAGGCTGTGAAGGAGGAAAATCCTTACCGAGAGGAAAAGGTGAGTAAGGAAAAGGAAAAGGAAAAGGAAATCTCGTAAAGGAAAAGGATGACGTGGCGAGAGGAAGGGTAGTTAAGGAGTAGTTAGGGCAAGGGAGAAGGGGTCTCCAGAAGGGTCTCCACAAGAAGTTCTAACAGAGAAGGGTCTCCATTTAGAAGGAGATAAAGGTTCTCTACACTTTGTTTTGTATTCATGTTAGTAATGAAAGGTGCATATTATAAGATCTTGTGTGTATGTATGTGTACTCTCAATGAATGGATCTAACAAGGCAATAGCCAAAATCCGTTCTTGCCCTTGACTTCGGAGACCAGTCATTGTGGCTTTGAGAGAAGGAGTTTTATATATATATGTGTGGAGAGTTGAAGGAAAGAAAGTGTGTAGCCTTTCTTAAAGGTTAGGAGAAAGGAAAACCGGTTAAACAGGAAAAGGTGGGATTTCCGGTTTTCCTGTTTAACATTTGGCGACCACGGAGGGATTTCGCCATTGCAGTGTTAGCATTCATTGAGAAAAGAGGCTAAAAAGATAGAATTCTCATTCTGAAAAAGGCTCAGAAGGTGTAGAGCCGGATGTGTAAAGGAGAAGGAATGAATGGAACCTTGGAGGAACCATCGTCCTGATCCAGCCTTAGCTGATCAAAGGAACCAAAGGCAGGCCAATAGAGTGGCTGCCCAACAGCAACCTGAAACTGACAAAAATAGACGTCAAAATATCCTTGGTAAGATAGTAGAGGATATTGCAGAAACAATACAGAAATCTGAGGCTGATCCAGAGAATTGGAGGCAATATCAAACAGCTGGTTTAGAGGAGACTGTGAGAGGAAGGAAGGAGTGCCTGTTCATAGACCGAGATTGCAAGGAGAATG